>JADRCD010160546.1:10811-28682 GCA_019843815.1 Montemys delectorum
CCATGTCAGCCCCATGCAATGACCACACACCTCAAGGTTAGCTGTCACAATACCCAGTAACCCGGTAAAATAAAAATTCTAGAAGCTTATAATTAATCAGTCAGATTTATATATCAATAAATTCTCAATACACAAGATGCCCACACAATAAATTCAGGGCCAATTGATAATGATACAAGCTGCCCACCTAGATTAGACAAGTTATCCCAATTATTCTAACCCTATATGATATTATAGCTACCTGTGACTATTTAAAGCCATGCAGAATCTGCATTGTCCTGTTCATCCTCCATTTTCCTCCTCCTCCTGTGTCTCTCCCTGTCTCTGCAACTCTTAGCTCCACCTCCCTTTCTCCTGTCCAATCACAGGCTTCTTACTGTATTAATAATTAAATTAATTGGACAGGGAAAATCCTGTTACACCAGACCAAAGTCAAAATCCAGACAGGGCTCTGCCACTCACACGGTACTTCTGCCAACTACCACTGTAGATGTTCCTGGTCTTAGCTAGGGTTTGTATCACTACGACAAAACTCCACAACCAAAAGCAACTTCAGGAGGAAAGCGTTTATTTAAGCTTACATCTTCTAGTCCCTCATCCAGGGAAGTCAGAGCAAGAGCTCAAATCAGGAACCTGGAGACAAGAACTGATGTAGAGGCAGGCCATGGAGGATCACTGCTTACTGGCTTGCTCCTGGCCGTTTTCCCATGGTGGCTTGCTCAGCCCGCTTCTTACACCACCCAGGATGGCACCACACAGTGAGCTGAGCCCTTCATTACTCAAGAAAATGCCCCCTCGGGTTTTCCCACATGCCAGTTTGGTGCGTATAATATCTTCTCACCTGAGGTTCCCACTTCTCAAACGACTCTAGTGCTAACCTGACATAAAAGCTAGCCAGGACATCCCTCCCTGGGGTGCCATTTCCCAGCAGGAACTATTAGGGGCATGTCGCAAAGGGGATCTGGAAGTGCCGCCTGAGGAAGGATAAGGATGGGGAAGGCACCGACAAGTAGGTCTCAGTTCTCGAAATCCCTGGACATCAATTTACAGCCACTGTGGGGAGGGAGAGGGGGGTGGTGATGCTGGGAATGCTGGAGGCCCCACCAGGAAGCCATGATCTAACAGCTGAGTATCTGGCATGCAGCAACTTCAGCATAAAGGCTAGCTCTTCTCCTGCCTGAGAGGGCTAACACAAGGCTGGAAGAGTTCTCCATGCTAGCTTGCAGGGCCCTATGTCTCTCCTTTTGCTTGTTTCTTCCCATGACATCTCAGTGCCAGTCCCTCCATATGGCAGGCCTCCCTGTCTAACGCAGGTGTCACCAAGTCACTACGGAGCTTTTCATTCATGGAATGGGCTGGTTACATCTATACGGGTACCTTGATTTGTGTGTGTGTGTGTGTGTGTGTGTGTGTGTGTGTATAAATCCATTTTCCCATAAGGCTCAGAGGAGTTAAGTAACTGGCTGTCCTCAGGCCACACGTCGAGAACTAGGGACTCCTACCCCCTTCTAGTTTAATATGTGTAGGAGTTGGGCACAGGCGTCTTGGGGGCTGAAGGCTGAAAGAGGCTTCTCAGCCAGTCCTGGAACACCAGGTGCACCTGCTCAGGTCACCCTCCTCCACACCCAATCTCCCCCTCCTATCAATAACCACAATAGTCTACATAGACACTCTGCACCCCTCCAGAACCACACTGCAAAGACGCACACGACACAGGCTCCCCGGCTGCTCTGCCCTGGGGCTGCACAGATTTGCAGAAAATGATATTTTCCTTTTTTTGTCATTTTCTTAACAGTTCAGTAATTTTTTTTTTTTTTTTGAGTTTTAGAAAACAACCAACCAAGCCCGGCGGTGGTGGCGCATACCTTTAATCCCAGCACTTGGGAGGCAGAGGCAGGTGGATTTCTGAGTTCAAGACCAGCCTGGTCTACAGAGTGAGTTCCAGGACAGCCAAGGCTATACAGAGAAACCCTGTCTCGAAAAACCAAAAGAAAAAGAAAAAAAGAAAACAAAACAGCCAGCCTCCAGAGTTGCAGAGCAGCCAGGGTGACCCTGTAGTCCAGTCTCAGCTGTGATGACCAGGAGCCTGACCCTTTACCAGTCACCCTGCCTGGAACAACACCTCGCAGGCCTGGTCAGATCGGAACTCAGTGCAGGAATGACTTTTTTCTGCAAAGCTTAAACCAGGAGCCTCACCCGGAGCCCTGGCCACACTGCCTGACCTGGGCCACACCCGTCTTCCCTGCCTAGTGGCTCAGTTGCTTCCCTAGCCCCACCCCTATATGATGCTAAGTACAGCTACCCAGAGTTCGCTCCAGGGACCAGGCACAAAGCCACCAGTGAGGCCCTTCATGTACAAGGAACTCTCTTCCTATAGAGGAGGAGAGAAGCCTCAAGCCCCACCCTCTTTACTCCACCCACTGCCTTGCACCCCAGCCTCCGTGTGTGTGTGTGTGTAGGGGGGGGGCAATAAGAGAAAGGAAGGAGGGGTTGTGAATAGTCAAATTGTTGACACAGTAAGTAGCCTTGGTGGCCCCACAGACTTAGCCCATGAGGCTGAGGAATCTGAGGATCCTCCCCCATCGCCGGAGGGCATGGAAACAGTGGAGGATGAAAGCAGAACCCCGCCCCCACCCACACTGGGGGCTGACGGGACGGAGTGCGAGCCTAAGGGAACTTCTGTCCCAGGAATAGGTGAGGGTCAGCCTTCAGGGATGCAGGGGACCCGGTGGCCTCCCCAGGATGCCTGCAGGACTCAGCAAATAGTTTCAGAGGTCCTCCAGGCCCTCTAGTCTGCCTTCCATCATGAGCGCTTGATTCCTTTCGGAAGCCTGGTCCCTGGTGGGCAGCAAATGACCACAAGCCCCCTGGACCTTTGAGATCCTTCTCTGTGGCTTTCAGACTGGCCATTCGTCTCTGTGGTGCCTGGAACTACTGGGTCAGCTGCCCACATTCTAGCCTTGTTTCTCAGGCCACCATCCTTCTGTCCTGATGCCTGTCACTCAGCGCTGGCAGAGAAAGGTTGATGGTCCCTTCCCTCGGTCTGACAATTGTAAAGGCATCAAGCTTCCCCTACCCCGGGAACAGTGCTTTTCCTGAACAGTGGGGCTGCTCTCCGAAGTGCTGACAGGTACAAGATCTCATCCAATAAACACACACACACACACACACACACACACACACACACACACACACACACACACTCTCGAAGTCTCACGTGCAGATGAACCCTCCATCCTGGCTCGTGCGTGCTGCACGGCGTGCCCGCAAACCCAAAGGGCCACTCGCAGGGTAGCACCGCCAGGTAGGAGAGGTTAGGCTACAGGTTCGGGTCTTGGTGGCTGCACTCGACGCCCGCGTCCTCATCGTGCTTGCAATTATGTGTGCCCACGCCAGCGTGCGCGCACTCCAGCAGGTTGCGCTCGCTGCCCGCGCAGCGCACGTCGTCCAGCAAGATCGGGAGCGCGCGGCCCTCGCCAAACTCCGCGCGCTTGGCGGCTCGCACCGCGTGCGCAAAGCCCAGCTGGCGACACACCACGGCGGCTGCCTTGGTGTCCCAGGCGTCGTCGCACACAGTGCCCCAGCGTCCGCCTACGAACACTTCCACGCGGCCGCGGCCGGGGCTCAGGCCTGCGGGCCGTACCAGGCGCACCGAGCCGTTCTGGGGTTCGGGGAGCGCGGTACTCGGGCGACCCCGCCGTCGCCCGCCTCCCTTCCGTGCCCCTGGTCGCCGGGTGGGCCTTGCGGGCTTTGTAGGTCGCGGGGTTGGGGCAGGGGGAGCAGCCGTGGGACGCCTGCGGCGGGGCGCCTTCGTGGGAGCGCGGGCTGTGGGGCGCGGAGTGCTCTCTGGCGTCCGGATGAACTCTGCAAAGAGGAAAAGCCTGGGGTCAGAGGGAGCTGGCTGTCCCAGCCAAGCACAGACGCCAGCCTGTGCCAGCAAAACAGATCCTAAGGAAAGACGCCTGGTCCGGCTCCACTCAGACTCTAAGATTCGGGTGCCTCTTAGGGAGCCAGCGGTGTTAGACCGGTCTCCCTGACCCGGAAGGATGCTAGCCTAAAGCGATGTCAGCGCTTCTTCAATCACTCAGTGAGCCCTGGTTGGCAGGCAGGCACTGTGCCCTTCCGGTCCGCTGCTGCTGACTGCCCCAAGCCCTGCCCTGAGGAAGTGGGAAGACCCTGAAATTCAGGCACAAAAAGTGAGAAGTTGTCTGGACGCCTCACAGGAGCTACAGACTCATCGCTTCCTGCCCTCGGCTTTTCCATGAAGAAGCAAAAGCCACAGGGAGGGTTGATGCTAGCAATAGCCTCCGAGTGAGTTCCAAGACACCCGGGGCTACACAGAGAACTCTTATCTCAAGGGGCGGGGTGGGGGGAGGAAAAAGGAAAAAAAAATTGCAAGTCTGTGAGGCATTTTCTTGATTAATGGTTGATTTGAAGGGACCCTTCCCAGGTGGTGCCAACCCCTGGGCAAGTGCTCCTGAGTTACATAAGAAAGCAAACTGAGCAAGCCACAAGCAAGCAAGCCAGTAAGCAGTGTTCCTCCACGACCTCTGCATCAGTTCCTGGCTTCAGGCTCCTGCATTGAGTTCCCTGACTTCTCTCAGAGATGGAATGTGACCTCAGAGTTGTTAAGTGGAAATGAAGCTTTTGCTGCTTTTGATCGTGTGTTTTATCAAAGCAATAGAAACTCTAGTACAGAAGTATTGCTGGATGGACAATAGCAGGATGGATGAATGATCAATGGATGGATAATGACTAGATAGATAATGGATTTATGGATGGATGGATGGATGGATGGATGGTTGGATAGGTAATGGCTAGATGAATGCTGGCAGGTTGGGTGGGTGGTTGAGTGAATGGTTGGATGGATGGATGGATGGATGGATGGATGGATGGATGGATGGGTGGGTGGATTCATGAATAGTTGGATGATGGGTGTATGAATTCATGTTTGGATGGGTGGGTGGATGAACTGATATTGGGATGGATAGATGAGTAATGGGTAAATGAGTAGGTAAATGAATTGTGATGCATGGATTTATGAGTGAGTGGATGGATGATGGATGGGTGCACAAGTAGGTAGATGAATGATGATAGGTGGATGGATGGATGGATAGATGGGTGAGTGGATGGATACATGGGTGAATTTGTGAATGACTGGATGGCTGATGGGTTGATGGATGGAAGGTGGATGAATCAGCAAGCCGATGGACAGATGGACTTCCTTCAACTCTTAGTATGCAAATGACCTTACTGTGCCAAGCCACTGCTCCTACCTAGCATGGACCCATGGGACAGCCCCTCTACCCTTTTGGAAGACTTCATGACCAGGCAGTCGTTCGCAGTTTTAAATGGCCTTCAGAACACAGGGTTTGCTCCTGGCTCCCTCTGCCCTAAACCAAGAGGGACAAAAATGGAGCCACGGAAGGCACAGCCCAAATGCCCCACCCCCTCACTCGAAGATCAACATCCTCCCAAGAGCTCTGAGCATCCTTGCCTGACACAGCTATCCCCCTCTTGTCCCGTCCTACTTGAGGCTGCGTCCCCCTGGCGGGACCTAGTGGAAGGATCTGTCAAACAAGATGCATTGTACTTAAAGTTCATTGACACGGTAAGGGTCTCTCATAGGTGTCAGACGTGGTGCTAGGTATAGGGGCAATGGAAACATTCTAGGTCCCTCTGGGCCCCAGTCTGACCTGAGGGGCAGCAGGAGCCTCTTTTCCCACTGAAGAATACTTACTTTCCTTGGGCACAAAGGGGATGCGATGACCCTTCACCTTCACCTGAGCAGGGTGGATCTTACATTTCCCTGGAGGCGCCCGCCTGCCAAAGACACACAGAAGATCAGGACTGGGATCCAGCCTTAGCAACCCAATTTCACCCCCTACCCCCCTCCCACCCCAACACCTTCCCTTGCAGTGAGACAAAGAGGGTAGGGGCCAGATAGGTGTGACCGGGGACAGCTGTGACTAGTGTCCAGCTACTAACCTGTCACTCTGAAGCCCCACCACCACACTGCCCACTCTACCCCTGTAGTGCCCCACGCCTGCCCACCCCTTCCACCCCAGGACTTTGAGAAGAGTCTCTCTCCCTGCCTCCAGTTTCTGGGTCTCTGGTGGTTTCTGGAGAATTGCAGAGATAGTTAAGGCAAGCTAAAAGACAGAGTGGGCAAAAAGGAGGAATTGTGGGGAGCTAGTCTCAGCAGGCCGGGCACAGACTTGGGGCCTGTCGTTCAGAGAAAAGAGTCTGGGAAAGGTTACCGGGTGTGAATAGCCTCCCTCCCCATCCTGCAGAACACTAGGGCCAGAATTCCGTTTTAATTGCGTTTTGGCTGTTGATCTGCCATCCTTTGAATGGGTCTGACTCTGCTCCAAGACTGCCCCCACGTGGGTTCAAGGCTTCACTGGAGGCTGCTTCAGCCTGGGTTTGAAATAGCCACATGATGAGGTGACCCCCAGATCGACTTGGCATAAGAGGGGACATGCAGTTCTTACAAGGTACACAGACTTCTCAAAGGTGGAGGTGCAGCCATCTCTACTCTGACCTCTCACTCGATCTGCATTTTGGACAGGTCCAGAAAGCAGGGGAGGGTGCTGTCTCTTAAGGAGATTATATTTATAAAAAAAAAAACAAAACAAAACTTTAAGCCAGGCAGTGGTGGCACATGCCTTTAATCCTGGCACTTGGGAGGCAGAGGCAGGCAGATTTCTGAGTTGGAGGCCAGCCTGGTCTACAGAGTGAGTTCCAAGACAGCCAGGGCTACACAGAGAAACCTTATCTTAACCTCCCTCCATGAAAAAACAAAACAAAACAAAACAAAAAACAACTTTATATGCTACACTGCAAAACACCACAGTGGTTCTGTTCAGCTGTGATCCCTGGGCCTTCTTCCCCGAACTCCTTCTCCACATGTTGGTTAGCAGGCATCTGAGGTGTGGGTGTCAAGAGACACAATGCTTTCAAAGGAGAAAAAATGGAAGAGAGGAGGGTGAAGGAAGAAGGGAGGAGCCCTATTCGCTTCTGCCTGCCTCTAACTCCAAGACCTTGAGCAAGAAAATGTCAGAGCTCTTCGGGTCCTTTCTGCACACACAGACACAATGAACCAGGAGAGTTTGTTGTAGATCAAAGGCCAGAAAGCAGCTAAGATGACATCTGGCAAAAATTAGATGCTCAGTATAAGTGACAAGTGCTTAGAGAAGCATTCTTTTTTTTCAAAAAAAAAAGTTTTGATTTTACGTGTATGAATGCTTTGCTTACATGTATATCTGTTTACATATGCATCTAACCCCATATGAGCACAGGGTCAGCAGAGAGCAGAATAAGACATCTGGTCCCTGAAACTGGTTCTGGATGGTTGTGAACCATCATACTGATGCTAGGAACCAAACCCAGGTCATCTGGGAGAACAGCCAATGTTCTTAATCACTAATCGATCTTTCCAGCCTCCCCCAGCATTGTTTTTAAAAATGAAAATAACCTTAATTTCCAAGAATCATGAACAATGATGATGTCCCAGTGGCTCAGCAGGCAATGATTAGCATCCTCTTTGAGAGGGATGATGCGGTGTGGAGACAATGACACTCCTCAGAGACCAGCAAATGATATAAGAGCTGATTGTGGTCCAAGTGTGAGGTCACAGATATGAAAGTGGGTGAGACTTTGGGGAAAACAAGATAGACGGCCCGTGCTTACGGTGTCTGCAACAGGACATTACGTCATCGACTGTCAATTTGTGTAAGTCATGATTTAAAACAACACACACACAATGTAAGGAACAAGGAGTCTGAGAAACCACCTGCAGACTGAAAACAACAAGAGCTGTGAGAACATGTTGACTAAAAGAGATGGAGGTCCTGAGATCGAGAAGTCTACTGCATACCGGAGCATTTGAACTGAGAGGCAGAAGCATGAGGAGTTCAAAGCCAACATAGAGGTAAAACAAAAAAAAAACAAAACAAAACAAAAAAAAAATGCAAAAGGGCCAGGCATGGTGGCAGAGGCAGGCAGATCTCTGTGAGTTTCAAGCCAACCTGGTCTACAGAGTGAGTTCCAGGATAGTCAAGGTTATATAGTGAAACCCTGTCTTAAAAAAATTAAAATGTTGAAACACCAATATAAATAAATAAATAAATAAATAAATAAATAAATAAAATGATGGGCTGGAGAGATGGCTCAGGGGGTAAGAGCACTGATCGTTTTTCCGAAGTTCCTGAGTTCAATTCCTAGAACCCACATGGTGGCTCACAACCATCTCTAATGGAATTCGATGCCCTCTTCAGATGAATCTGAAGATAGCTACATTGTACTTATATAAACAGAATAAATAAATCTTGGGGCTAGAGAGAAGACTTAGTGGTTGAGAGCACTGACTGCTCTTCCAAAAGTCCTGAGTTCAACTCCCAGCAACCACATGGTGGCTCACAACCGTCTGTAATGAGATCTGACACCCTCTTCTGGAGTGTCTGAAGACATTGACAGTGTACTTACATATAATAAATAAATAAATCTTTAAAAAAAGAATAAATAAATCTTAAGAAAATAACAACAATAATAATATTAGATATGTTATAATATATATTACACATATAATAATATATTATATATAATTTATTATTATCACAACAAAAACAAGAAAGTAGGCACCGAGAACATGCCTCAGTGGATAAAGCACTTTTGGTGCAAGCCAACAAACTAAATTCAGCAACACCCATACACAAAGCTGGATGCAATCGCTCGCATCTGTAATTCCAGCACCCCTACCATGAGATGGCAGACAGGTAGGAGAATGGCCCAGAAACTCTTGGGCCTGCTATCATGAAAGCTAAGAACTAGTTCCTGAGAGGTGTCCTCTCAGGACATACCCTGTGAATGCCTGCACTCTCATAAATAACACATCCACACCAGGGATGGGGGTGTGGTTAAAAAATAATAAATTTGGGGGCTAGAGAGATGGCTCAGCAGTTAAGAGTACTGACTGCTCTTCCAGAGGTCCTGAGTTCAATTCCCAGCAACCACATGGTGGCTCACAGCCATCTGTAATGGGGTCTGATGCCCTCTTCTGGTGTGTCTGAAGACAGTGACAGTGTACTCACATACATAAAATAAACAAATCTTTAAAAAAAAAAAAAAAAAAGTTTAGCCGGGCAGTGGTGGTGCATGCCTTTAATCCCAGCACTTGGGAGGCAGAGGCAGAGGCAGGCGGATTTCTGAGTTCGAGGCCAGCCTGGTCTATAGAGTGAGTTCCAGGACAGCCAGGGCTACATAGAGGAACCCTGTCTCGAAAAAAACAAAACAAAAAAAAGTTTAACCAGGTGTAGTGGTACATATCTTTAATCCCAGAACTTGGGAGACATAGACAGGTGGGTCTCTGTGAGTTCAAGGACAACCTGATCTCCATAGAGAATTCAAGGACCATAGATACATAATAGAGAGAACCTGTATCAAAAAAGATGTTAATCTGGGGGCCTGGGGAGGTGGCTCAGTGTGTAAAGCACTTGTCACACAAGAGTGAGGCCTGGACTTGGGACCCCAGTACTCATGTAAATACAAGGTTGGCATAGTATTTGTAACTCCAAGTGGAGATACGGAATCCCTAAAGCAAGCTGGCTAGCCAGACTACCAAATTATGAGGTTAAGAGGAAGACCCTGCCTCAATATGTAAGATGAGGAGCAAAAGTGGAAGACACCCAATCTTGTTGACCCCTGGCCTCCATATGCATGTGCAATCACGCACATTCAAGCCTACGCAAGCATGCACATCCACACATAGGCACACAGGCACAGGAGCATACACATGCATTCTCTCACACACATGCACACATGCATGCACACACACGCATGCACACACACACACATTTCTGAGACTAGATCCTACTGAAATGCCTAGGCTTGCCTAAAACTCTCAGAAGCTGGCTTCAAACTTGTAATCCTCCTGCCCCAGCCCCCTAAATAGCTGGGGTTACAAGTGTATACAGCTATATCTGGCTGAAAAAGCAAATGTTTAGGCTCAATGAGTGTTTTAGAACCTCTGTAAACCTACTATGCTTCAAAGTAACTGGCTACTCCTGTCAAGGAGCAAAAAACTACAAAGGGGTTCTGCAAGGGCCATGACGCAGTCATGCATCAAATACACTCTAGTGTCTGCTCTGTGCCATTCCAGGACCTGAAGCTATGACCAGGGAGAGGAGACAAAGCCTTCACCCTGGAGACAATGGACAATTCCAAGGCCAAGAGATGACAATGGAGTGAGGACCAGGTAGGACAAGAGAGGAAGTAAGTTGGAAAAAGCAACCTGAACCTACAGGTTTATACCCATAGGGCATGCTGCCAAGGGTCAAGGTCCCTGGCTTGTGACTCATCTCTCACCCAATGGGGAGCTATATGTTATAACCAGGAGTCAGTTTAGGCCTCACAGCAAGAACTGAGGCAGGTAGGAGAGGTGGGAGTAAGTAGAACTTACTGTCTCCGCAGACAGTATGGGCCGAAGCCCAGTTCAAGGACTCACCTGGAGGGATCGATCACTTTATAGATGACCCCATGGGCAGCTGTGGCACTGGGCACACCCGTGGACATGAAGTACAGCTCCCCTTTGAACAGGGAACAAGGCAATGAGGGTGAGAACCTCCTGCAACCGGCTGACCCCCCTACCCTGACCTCCACAGACCCTGAGAGGGTGTTCCGGCCTCCTAACACCTCAGCTCATGCCTTGATCCTCTGCAGCATAGTCCCCAGATGTCTCCTCATGCCTGACCCTACAGAGGCTCCCACCTCCAACCACCATTACCCTGCTCCCTGCTTGAACAGAATTTGACCAGGCTATTCTGCTGGCTACAATCATCTGGGAGCTCAGCCAGCCCTCACATCCCATGTGTGCATAAGGATCATGCCGAAGCTGACAATGCTGCCTTCAGTGGCCCTGTCCTCTTGGTCTCTGTGCTTCGAATGTTCCTGAAGGTTACAGGGGCAGCAGAGGTCCTTGCAACACCATTCGATGTGTCCATGCCCAGGAGCTGGAGGAGGCTGTTTTGTTTTGCGTGGCAGCACCAATCCTTTGTAAGATCTGGCTGTCCATGGACTGGCCAGCTCAGAGGCGCCTCCTCCTGGTTTTCTGTCACTCAAAGGACTGAGGAAAAGCCCTTGAGAACTGTGCTTTCCTTCCAGACTGCCCAGGGGAGGGGGAGGCTGCTTCTAAATCATCGTTAACCCCCTACTGACCAAAAGAAAGAGTTTCCAAGGGCTCAGTGAGCTTAAGGGCCTCCCTGAGGCTGAGGCTGGGGCTGGGGCTGCCCTTTGGAAAATTCACATTCTAATGAGGAGGGGAGGTTGTCAGTTCAACAAAGCTTTCCCAGACTAGGCCCTGGGGCCTTTGGGCACTGGGCCCTGCAGGAGATACCCCTCCAAAGGCCGTGGTGAGCCGTTGCCTGGTAACTTCAACAAGCCTGCATCAGGACCTGCTGGGGGCCCCTGGCCTTTCTCGTCAGAAAACAATCCCCAGGGCCAAGGACAAAGGCAGGATGCTGGAGTGGGATCCCTTCTTTTCTCCCCCTCCTCTCTCTGTCCTCTGCATCAAAACCAGGAGTGTTGGGAATGTAAGGTCCAGTGACAGGCTAGAAGGCAGTATCTGCCTGCTTTGAAATGGCGGTGGAGGGTCCTCAATAGCTCAAACACACTTGCCATCAGGAGCCCACTCCTTCCCTCCCTTGCCTATTCCAGAGCTTTCCTGCTCCTGCTGCTGACTCTGGGAACTTGTATTCGTTGAGTCTCTAACATTCCCATCTATCTACTCCTCCAAGGGGGCAGGGGATGATCTTTCTATTCTCTAGATAAGAAAGGGAAAGTTCTGGAACAGAGAATCTAGGGCTGATCCAAGAACATGCAAGGAAAAGCCCATCCCCTGGGAACACGCCCATGCCCCGGAAACACGCCCATCCCCAGCACGATAGCCATTTCAGCTTCCTTCGTGTCAGAGGCCAGAAGGGTCACCAGAGTTGGTGGTTACAGTCCCAAGCCCTGCGAGGAGAGAGGGCTCTCTGGATGCTCACCAGCCTCGTCCTCCGCAAAGGAGATGATGTAGGGGTAGTAGTTGTTGATGAGACCTGGGAAAGCGCAGGTCTGTCCTCGGCCCATGCAGACCTCACTATACCGCCACTGGCCTGTCTCTGGGTTCTCTCGGAGAGACATCAGTCGCCTGCAAAGGAAAACGAACTGTGAGGTCATGGCTGGTACGCTGCACAAGGGAATCTATCTGTTCACCTACTCATCTATCCAGCTATTCATATCCAGCTATTCACACACCCGTTCATCCACCTGTCCAGCCAGCCATTCTTTTTTTTAAAAGATTTATTTATTTACTTAATGCATGTGAGTACAATGTTGCTGTCTTCAGACACAGCAGAAGAGGGCACTTACAGATGGTTGTAAGCCACCATGTGGTTGCTGAGAATTGAACTCAGGACCTCTAGAAGAGCAGTCAGTGCTCCTAATCCCTGAGTCATCTCTCCAGCCCCGCCGCCCCCACCCCAGTCATCCATTCTTGCATCCACTCATCCATCTGTCCAATTTTGCACGCGCTTATTCATCGTACCAATCATTCCTAAGGATGACGGGACTTTCTCACCAAGGAAGAGACCTGTTGGCCCACTCCCGAGCACATGCGTACAAACACACTCTCCTTTTTACCAATTAAGGAGAGCATAGGCCACTTACCCGCTCATGAAATCGCCAAAAATGTAGAGGCCATTGAGGTTGGGGTACTCACAACCCCGGTACACGTAGCCTCCCGTGACTGATTTGCCCAGCTTGTGCGGGTAGGCAAAAATCGGCAGCACATCATCTGAGGGGGCAGACGAGAAAGTGGGTTTATCCTGAGGCCCAGTGCTTTGGAGTGGCCTAAGCAAGGAAGCCTCTCAAAGGCCATACTGAATTTTTTAGGAGCTCGGCAAGTGGTGCATGGTGAGAAGAAGCCTAAAATGTTGCTTGAAGGGACCCCTTAAGTACAGGGAGGAGATTTCGAGTGGGAAACGCCAGTCAGGTGGAAGGGAGAGGGGATAATACTGTACGGATGTTGGGGAGACGGTGCGGTCAGAGATGGTGGGGTATCCAGGGAAGGAGTGGAGCAGGAGGTCCCCAGAGGGCCACCAGGCGCAGTGAAGGGGGTGAGGTTTGAATTGGAGGTCCCCGGAGGTATGCAACAGATCTCAGTCTCTGAACCCAGGGAGGAGTGGGACATGGCAGAGATAGGCTTGGGGTCCTGGACTTATGGTGATCCGAGCTGGGAGTCCCCAAGGAGATGGGGGGTCGGACTGAGTCCATGTCGAGGGTCTGCGTGGGAGCGGGCCGGGGCAGATCTAGCTAAGGGAACGGGGAGGACCGGACAGATCCTGTTTGGAGGTCCCCAGGGACGCGGTCACCGAGGGAGGCGTTGGCGCACAGCTTGCGGTCGTAGCACTCGAAGCCCTCGCGAGCGCGCCAGCCGTAGTTGCGGCCCCGCTCCACCAGGTCCACCTCCTCGTATTTGTTCTGGCCCACGTCCCCGCAGAACAGGCGCCCACGGCCAGTGCCAGACACTGGGTCTCCACGATCGAAGGAGCAGCGCCACATGTTGCGCACGCCAAAGGCATAGACCTCGGGCCGCGCTCCTGGGTCGTCCACGAACGGGTTGTCGGGAGGGATGCTGTAGAGGAGGCCGCGCTCCTTGCGGTCCACGTCGATGCGCAGCACCTTGCCCAGCAGCGCCGACCTGCGGCCCGAGAGGAGAGCGTATGTTGAGTGTGCGCGGGAGGCAGGAAGGATGCGCCACCAGAAAGTCCAGCCCTGTTCGACCACTTGCCCCGGCTCTTTCTGTGTGTCCATCCCGCACTCGCTGTGCAGCAAGCTCTAACCCACCTCCTATTGCTGCGTTGCCTTCTCACAGCTTACCTTTCAGGTCAGACTGCCCTTTACAGAGGGCACCCGAGCTATGACAAGCCGCCAGCCAGCTTGTCATTCGGCTGCACCTGGCCCGAGAAACTCAAGCTATACGTATACCACCACCGCCTATGGAATGCAACTATCCTAAGCTGTAATATTGTGGGTGCTGCTGTTCACATAGCTGCGCTATATAGTAAGGTGAAGACTGCACTAGAAAAAATAACTCATGTTGGTGTCCTTTTCATAGCCAGTCGGGTGCTCCCACATAGCGGGGGACCACAACTACTGAGCCCCTGAACCAGTGCAGGCCACCAAAGTCTATATCAAATAGTATATCTGGCTGAGGGGGCACATGTGCTTTAACCTTCTGGCAGCTCTGAGAGGAGGGAGAGGGTAGCTGTTGTCTTCATTGATCACGGGAGCAAAGTGGTCTGCAATAGGAACCAACTAGACCAGTCATTCTCAACCTGTGGGTCGCGACCCATCTGGACTATTTACATTACGCTTCACAAGAGTAGCAAAGACTACAGTTATGAAGTAACAACCGCTGACCTAGAAGATAGCTCTAGCGTGTTAGCAGGGTGGGGGATACGGCTTCGCAGGGGTGGTTTCTGCTCTGCAGGTTCAGTGCAGCCCTCCCCCCAGTGTTAGCACTGGAGAGCTGACTCCTCCCTCCAGCCTGCCCAGCAAGGCTGAGTTGGTCAGTTAGCTCAGGTGACAACATTTGCATAACTAACACTGACACTTAGCATTAGAACCCAGTGTTTCCCTCATTTTCAGCAACCTCGCAAGTGTGATCAACAGGCCAGTGGCAATGCTCAGTCCCTGTGGCAAGAAGCTCCAGGCCCCCACCATCACACCCCACATCCAGCTGCAGGATCTACTGGAGACCAACTCGCAGCAGCAAAGTGAGGCTTTTAACTTCTGCTCAATTACCCATGTATCTCCATTTGGTTTCTCAGCTTTGGCTCCAAGCACTTGGCCAAGCTGAAAAAGTTGGCTGTTTCTCACTGTCAAACAGGAATGAATAAGCCACACACTGTAGCCCACACATCCTCACTACCATTACTTTCTGGGCCAAGAGAGGCTGTGCACGTGCACTAAAGAGACAGGACAGAATGACTGGGGCCTCCTGCACGTGCCTCCTCGCGTGTGTTTATGTGCTCTCGCACACACTTGAAAGAAGGCCAGATCATTTTCTCAAAACAGGGAGTAGATAAATGATGATGAAGAAGAGACTGCCCTCACATCTGGGTCTCTTATGGAAATACACTCTGCCTTTACCCAGCAAGGCCCGCAGGCCAACGCTCACTAGGGACAAGCCCCAGCCTCCAAAAGTTCCTTGACCCTTGACAACTGCTGGCACCTTCTTTCCTCAGGACACGTGTCCCACTGAGCTCATCATTGTCAATGGGAAGTAACTGACTTAGCTGAGGTCCCAGCTAACTGCAGGCTGCCACCCGGCTCCTGTGGCGGGACAGACCACCGGTAAGAAGCGCTGTGTGCAGACTGAAGCCTCGACCAAGCAGAAGCAGGGCGTACTTGTTTTGTGCATTTCCAAACTTCCCAAAGGGGTCTCCAGCCATCCCACCGTCTCCAGTAAAGATGTAGAGGAAGCCGTCATCCCCAAAGAGCAGCTGGCCTCCATTGTGGTTGGAAGCGGGTTCTTCAATCTCCAGGATTATCCTAAAGAAAGGTAAGTCCCCCTCAATAAAAACTCCTTCCACATGGCAACCCCCAGAGAGCAGTGACACCTTCTCTCGCACTGCAGTGGGAGAGACTTTGTGTCGCTTGTAGCACCACAAGAACCTATAGGTAGTCTGAGTAGGGATAATTCACTTCACCGTGTCAAGGAAGGAACTGGATGCTCAGAATGGTTGAGTGACCCACTTGGAGACACACAGGCCACCAGCATCAGGGCTGGGACCAGAACTCTGGGCTAGTGCTTTGCACCTGCTTTCCATCCCTGGTACCCAGTGGAAGCTTACCAACTTCCCCATTTACCATATCTTGTTTCCTACCTGATAACTAGTGACTCAGAGCATGTTTAACATTTACCCTTTTTTAAAAAAAATTTATTTATTATTATATCTAAGTACACTGTAGCTGTCTTCAGACAGCACCAGAAGAAGGTGTCAGATCTCATTACAGAGGGTTGTAAGCCACCAAGTGGTTGCTGAGAATTGAACTCAGGACCTTCGGAAGATCAGTCAGTGCTCTTACCCGCTGAGCCATCTCGCCAGCCCTTCCCATTTACCCTTGATTGTTAGCCCCCAGCTTCTCAGGGGTAGTGGGACAGGCCTCTAGCTCCATACTCCATGGGAGCTCCTTACTGCTACTAGAGGAAACCTTCACTGTGCCCAGTCAGTTAGCTTTCCATCGGGGCTCGTCATGGATGGGGGAAGACAAGAGGAAGGGAGACACTGCCATTTTCTGTCCCAAGAAGCAGCAGGGACAGAGATACAAGAGTGGCGACTGTGAACATCTTAGTCAATGGCAAAAACAGCCACACAAACTCCTCCAGTTGGCTCCTCCACCCCAGTGGCAACCACATATAGCAGTCTGGTGGTCTCTCCACTGGCTCTTCCCAACACTTCTGCAGGCCTCTCCCTACCTCGTGGTTCATTCCGTACTAAACACCCCCCACCTCGGTTAATATATATAATATATGATAATATATAATATATTGAATATATTATTTTATTAATATATACTAAACATATACTATTTTAATAATATATTAAATATATAAAATATATATTTTAAAAAGTAAAATAGTGGGAGAGGGTGGGGTGGCAGGCATGGGGATGGGGGAGGCAACAGGAGTTTGTTCTTGTTGTTTTTGTTTGTTTGTTTGTTTGTTTGTTGGAGGGGAAACTGGGAAAGGAGAAATTTACATGTAAATAAAGAAAATACCTAATTTAAAATAAAAAAAAGTAAAATCAAGGGCAGTGGGTATGGTGGTATATGCCTTCATTTCCAGCACTATGGAGTCAGAGGCAGGTGGATGTCTGTGAGTTCAAGGACAGCTTGGTCTACATAGTGGCATATATATATATATGTATATATATATATATATGTGTGTGTGTGTGTGTGTGTGTGTGTGTCCCATAATAACCAGCTTCAACAAGACCAGCCACTGCACTAACCCCATTATTCTTATGGAAACAGAGCAGGAAAACAAAACAAAACAAAAACTACAAAAAAAACACAAAACAAACAAGCAAACAAGAAAAACAAACAAACAAAAAGCAAGACACGGAGAGTCCAGGTCATTAGAAACAAGGTCTTGACTGGTTCTTCCCATGATGCCTATGACCCTTACAGAGTTTCAAACTCAGGGTCCTCCAAGCAGAGAACAGCTCAGACTGCTGGAAACTCACCTCCTCCAACCATGGGAAGACACTAATAACTGACCTGGGTACCAGTGATGGCTCCCTCCTGGTCCTGCTAGCCGGCCAGGCGTGCCAACTTCTCCCTCTGAGTAAGTCAAGTGCTGTGCGAGGTGCCCAGAGGACTCTCATTGAAGCCTCAGGCTAAAACATGGGACTGTGTATACTTTCAGTTCTGCATTTAATTAATGATTTTTATTTCTGTATGTGTATGTGTGTGTGTATGCACCTGCATACACGTGTATGCGGGTACCTTGGCACTAAAAAAGAGCAGTAGACTGACCCCCTGGTACTGAAGTTATTAGCTGTTATGAGCTGTTCCCTATTGGTGTTGGAAAACTGATCTCAGGACCAGCAAAAGAGCAGCAGATGCTCTTAACCACGCTCTTCAACTCCAGGATTTTTGTTTGTTTGTTTTTAGGCAGGATCTGCCTAGATATCCCTGGTTACCCTGGAACTTACTATGTAGACCAAGCTGTCCTTGAACTCACAGACATCTGCCTGCCTCTGACTCCATAGTGCTGGGAATGAAGGCATATACCACCACACCTACCTGGTCTTTTTTTTTTTT
>JADRCD010160548.1:0-16143 GCA_019843815.1 Montemys delectorum
TTTTTTTTTTTTTTTTTGGAGAGGTATCATTTTATAACAATGAGAAAAGTGACAGACACAGTTCTTAAAGTTTTGGACGTCCTTTGTAACGTTACACATTTCCTCTTTTTTGTCACTTAGCCACCCGTGCTGCTCTGCGCTGCTCTGCACTGCGCTGCTCTGCACTGCACTGCACTGCGCTGTGCTGGGCTGCGCTGGGCTGGGCTGTGCTGTGCTGTGCTGTGCTGTGCTGTGCTGTGCCTGGGCTGTGCTGTGCTAGGTTGTGCTGTGCTGGGCTGTGCTATGCTGTGCTGTGCTGGGCTGGGCTGTGCTGGGCTGTGCTGGGCTGTGCTGTGCTGTGCTGTGCTGTGCTAGGCTGTGCTGGGCTGTGCTGGGCTGGGCTGGGCTGGGCTGGGCTGGGCTGGGCTGGGCTGTGCCTGGGCTGTGCCTGGGCTGTGCCTGGGCTGGGCTGGGCTGGGCTGAGCTGGGCTGATATATCCAACTACAAATTTTTTCTTGAATTCACTCGCCTGGCCTTTTATGGTTGGTTTGGTTTGGTTTTGTGAGACAGGGTTTCTCTGTGTAGCTCCTGGAACTCATTCTCTAGACTGGGCTGGCCTCAATCTCATAGAGATCCACCTGCCTTTGCCTCCTGAGTGTTGGGGTTAAAGGCATGGCCACCACTGCTCAGGTTTGTATGTATGTATGTATGTATGTATGTATGTATGTATGTATGTATGTATTTATAGGCAATGATCTCATGTATGTTGTCACACTGGTCTCAAGCTGAGGTTGACCTTGAACTTGACCTTCTGATCTTCCTGCCTCTACCTCCCAAGTGCTAGGATTACAAGCATGCACCACCATGCCTCATCATCACAATGCTGGAGTCAGAACCCAAGGCTTGGTGCATGCTAGGCAATCACTCTGTCAGTGAGCTGCATCCACAGTTCCTGAGCCCATTCACTCCATCTCCACTGCATCCACTGTTCTTTTCATATCCTAGCACCTAAACATTACAAAGCCTTCTTTAGTAGTCCTGTCTTCTATTTGACACCCTCTCTCCCCCAACTCATCCTTTCTAAAATTATAAATGAGAATTTCCAGACCTTCAGTGGTTCTCTCCACGGCCATTACAATGATATAGCAGGTGCCACAGGCGTCTGCTGAGTAGAGAGGAAGCTCTTGAGAAAAATGTCAGAAAGGAACCTGAGCGCCTGGAGCAGGTAGTCGGATTCATGGAAGTGCAGATGAAAGACGGAAGCAATTAGGACTTGTTCATGTGGTTAGAGCAACAACTGGTGATTGAGAAAGGACCAGTTAAGGATTTAGGAGAGACAGATGCCAGCAGAGCTAGTTATGCGGGAGGTGATAGGCTAACTCAGTATCACAGAGGTGCTGCTGACTGAGGAAGCAGCACATCTTCCCTGTATCAGCAAGTAGGACCATCTCAGGGATGCAGAAGCTGGCTAGGTACAGATCGGATGGAGAAGGGCAGGTTTACTGGTTAGTTCTGTGGCAACTTGACACAAGCTAGAGTCTTCAAAGGAGCAGGAGGAAGTGCCTCCATGAGATCAAGCTGTAAGTCATTTTCTCAATCAGTGATCAGTAGAGGAGGGCTCAGCCCATTGTGGGTGGTGCCATCTCTGGGCTGCTGGTCCTGGGTTCTATAGAGAAGCGGGCTGATGTCCTTCAATGATGAACAGTGATGCGGAAGTGTAAGGTGAATAAACCCTTTCCTCTCCAGTTTGCTTTTTGATCACCCTGTCTTATTGCAGCAATAGAAGCCTGAACTAAGTGGAGTTTTACTTTCCTTGTGCAATAGGAGGCAAGAGAAGCCTTAAAAGCCTCAAGAAGCCCAACGTCCTGTGATTTCTACTGAGCTCCCATGATGTGGGCACTTCTCCTTCTCCTTCTTCT
Organism: Montemys delectorum; assembly: GCA_019843815.1. NCBI lineage: Eukaryota > Metazoa > Chordata > Mammalia > Rodentia > Muridae > Montemys > Montemys delectorum. The sequence continues at coordinate 1,900 of JADRCD010160548.1, forward strand.
GTAGGTGCTGGACAAACACAGCTTGAAACTACCCTGGGTCTAGACAGTCACCATGAATCTCTCTCCCATCCTGAAACTGGCCACAAGTAGGCAGCTCTACGGCTGACTCTCAGCTCACCTGCTGCCAGCCACCAGCTCTTCCAGAGTCTGCTTGAGTCGTGTGCAGGCACCCGGCCCTGATCTGCGCTGCATCTTCTCAACCTCCTGGAGGCCATGGTCCTGTGTGGGTTCCAAGAGAAGTCAGTCTCGAGAGTCCCTGGCCCATACCCCACCCGTGCATACCCTTCTCCTGATGGTCCCTCATTGGATTCTGGTTCTGATTCCCTGGCCCTCTTCTGTCTCCACTCTACCCGGCTCCCACAACTTTGTTTCCCTCAGCATGCCTAGAAACTTCGAGCTTTGGCCACCATTTCCCAGCTTTGCATCAACAGGTTATCGGCCCCACCCCATTAGCCTCTCCTTCGGAGCGCGTTCAGAAGCCTCGGTCTCGTGCATCCTGGGCCTTTCCCTTTCGATGCCATCTTGCTCTCACCAGCCTCTCAGCTACTTTGCACACACTGTTGCTGCTGTGTAGACGCCAAGTATAGTCCTCCCAGCGGCTCCAAACATGTAGGCAGGGCTTTCGGTGACGCAGAGGCAAGCAGAGATATGGCCTGGCCAAACAGAGAGGAGAGAGGGGCTTGGGGGCATCTTGATTGCTCGAGGACCTATTTAACCCCTCTTCAAGTGGCCACTTACCCATTGCCATCCACAGGTTCAGGCCACTGAGCGGGTGTCCCCGACAACTCTTGCTCCTCCTGCCCTGCCCCTCTGCCCTCAGATTCCAAGAGAGGCTGAGATTCCAGTGTTCTGCCTTCCGATCCCTCATCAGCCCTTGATCCTTGGCCCAACTGCTCTTCCCGGCGGCCTGCAGGACCTGCACCGCATTGAGGATCAGAGCATCGGGATGAAGGTCAGGCACTTCCCTCCACAGCCCCTCCCTCAGTAGAGAAGAACCCACCACTCTCCCTGAAGTGAACACCCCTTCCTGTGGCCTAGTATCTGAAACAAGGGAGCGCTCCCAGTCCCGTGGCTTTTCAGGCTCATGTAGGCCACACACCGATAGAAATCTCCAGGCTGATGGCCTTCTTGGCCAGTGAAGGGTCAATCATGGTGGCCTCAAAGAGCACCCCGAAAAGCAGGAAATCTTCGAAGGATGCGAGGGCATTCTGGGAAAGAGAGTGAGCCTGGGGTCAGCTCCCACCCTCCAGAGGAGCAGTCTGCTCTGCTTGGTCACAATGCCTACATAAAGACATCAAAACTAAGGTCCAGGAGGCTCTGCATCTGGCCCTTTCTGGCCCTGATAGCTCCCCCAGAGAACTGACCACCCCCCCAATATATACCATGTTTAGATACACCAGCACACGTATGCACATACATGGGATTCCTCAACCAAGTCTCCACGTTGAAAACAGCATCGTGCCTGACGCTGACTGAGGGTGACTCCAGCCCCCTACCTCTGGCAGAGGCAGCAGCTCCTCCACCTCCACCTCCATTGCACTCGGGATCTCAGGCACATCCTCGCTGGTGCTGGCATTGGCAGGCTGCAAAATGCCAGCTGGGGCATGACCCCGCCCGGGCTTCTCCTTCTTCTTTCTCTTCCTCCCAGTGAGTCGGGACAATCTGGACCCTTGTATGGTCTGGGAGGATTTAGGTTCGACTCTGCCTTCGAACACGTCCATGGACACAGCTACCAGAAGCCGACCCCGGAACCAAATGCCTTCCCCAAGGCCTTCGTTGAGATGTTGAAGACCATCCCGGAACCTGCCGCTGGGGAGCGAGCCATAGAGGGGCACCCAGGCTGGACCGAAAGTGGGGTTAAAGCCCGCTGTGGAGGGGGGGGGGGACAAGAACAGGATTTGGAGGGGAGCACAGAATAAATGGGTACTGTTCTGAACTGCACACCCTTGTATCCCCCAGGTGCTGGAGTGGGAAAGAGAAGGGGGGGCTCGGCTCTTTCTGAAGGGGGTAGGTGATGACAGTATCAGGCAGAGGACCTCGCTAGGCTTAAGGTTGATGAGGCTGGGGTGGAAGTACTGATGTTGTGGTAAAGGTTTGGGGATACTTCAGAGTGGTCGCTTCCCTGCAAGGCTTGACTGGAGGGGCCTTTGTGCTTAAGAGTTTGGAAAACCGAGGGCGGGGATCATGGTCGGAAGGCGGAGCCTGGTTTGGAACAGTTTGTTTTGTGGGGTGATGGTCCTCCCTGGGCCACCTGTGTTCTAAGGATGAGCTCTGCTCTGAGGAGCTGATGTGAGCCATGGCAGACTGGGCCCCGCGCGGACCAGATGTGCTCACACCTGCACGACCCGAGTTCGAGATCTGCCTCAGGTCTAGCACATGTGTGGCGAGGGCCACATCCGTAAGAGGTGCGTCGTCACGCAGCTGCAGGCGTAGGCTGCGTGTTAGAGGTGGAAAGAGTTCCACGAAGCTCAACTGCTCGTTCCACTCTGGCGCAGTCTCCTCTCCCCGAACCGAAGTCTCACCCTGAAGGCCAAGTCAGGTGGAGGGGGTCAGTGCGGGTCCTAAAAGATGGCTCAGCAGGTGATGGCACTTGATATCAACCTGATGACCTGAGTTTGATCCCTAGGTCCTATACTGTTGTCCCTCCTATGGGTTGTCCTCTGACTTTCACACATGTGCTATGGCATTCAGAGCACCACACACACATACACAAAATAGCCGGAGAGATGGCTCAGTGGTTAAGGTCAAGTGTGAGTTCTGCTCTTCCATGGAGGGAGTTTGGTTTCCCCTTCACTCACTCAGCAGCCCACAAACACTTGTGACTCTGGCTGTAGGTAACGTCTGACACCTTCTTCTGGCCTCCATGAACACCTGTCCTCATGTGCTCTTAACTCCACAGAGATATTCATGCATATATAACTAAGAATAAAAATAGTCTTGGGAGGCAGAAGCAGGCGGATCTCTGAGTTCGAGGCCAGCCTCGAACACAGTGAGTTCCAGGACAGCTGAGGCTGTACACAAAGAAACCCTATCTTGAAAAACAAGTAAGCAACAACAACAACAAGCCAGTCATTGTGGCACATCCCTGTGATCCTACCAAACAGATCTCTGAGTATCAGGGCCACATAGCACAACCTTGTCTCTAAATGAGTAAATAATGATTATCATTAATAAATAAATACTTTGAGCTAGAGAGATGGCTCAGTGGTTAAGAGCACTGACTGCTCTTCCAGAGGTCCTGAGTTCAATTCCCAGCAACCACATGGTGGCTCATAACTGTCTGTAATGGGATCTGATGTCCTCTTCTGCTGTGTCTGAAGACAGTGACAGTGTACTCATATACATGAAATAAATAAATATGTCTTTTTTAAAAGATACTTTATAAAAATAAGTAAATAAATACCTTTTTTTTTTTTTTTTTTTTTAGTTTTTCGAGACAGGGTTTCTCTGTATAGCCCTAGCTGTCCTAGAACTCACTCTGTAGACCAGGCTGGCCTCAAACTCAGAAATCCGCCTGCCTCTGCCTTCCAAATGCTGGGATCAAAGGCGTGCACCACCACACCCGGCAATAAATACTTTTTAAAAGACTCGAGCTGCAGCACGGGGCATAGGAGTGACTTACCTGCTGCCCTAAGAAGCTCACCCGCACATACGGGTCCAGGAGGACGTGTTGTTCATGCAGGGCATGGGCCAGACTGCCCAGCAGCCCGGTGCGCACCGTGGGAAGCCCCTCTGCGCGGTACACACGGACTCGCAGCTGTGCCCATGGCCTCTCAGCCTGCACCCCATGTGGCAGGAGTAGATTCCTAGAAGGAGCCAAAGTGAGGAGTAAAGCTGGAGTCTGAGCCCCTCTACTTCTCTGTCCCCCGCCAGGCTACGCCTCATCCAATTTTCTCCTCCCTCCACAACCCAGCTTACTTCTCTATGTCGGAACTGGTCCCCGGGCATGGGGGTGTTGGTGGAAGGGGAAGGTCCCCACGTGCCCTCACAGACAGGGTGATCTTAATGAAGCCCTTGGTTCCGGCGCGGGTGTCACGAGGGTCGTGCAAAGGAGCCCACTTTTGATGGAAGTGGCTATCTAAGGACGGAGGAAGAGGACAGAGACTGAGGAGACAGCTAAGGGACACAGATTTAGGACGTTGGACAACGGCTGGGTTTGGGGGCAACACATCCTGTTTCATGCAGAGAGAACCACCTAGAAAGGTCAGCATTCAGAAGAGACGGCTGTCTCTGTCTTCGAAGTTAGTACACTGCCCAGAGCTCAGTTAATTTGTTCTTACAAGTAAGTTTCAGTGAGAGGAGGGTTTCAATACCTGGCTGGTCCAAGGCCAACCCCAAGTCCATCCTGAAGGTTCCTATCCTGGTGGCCATAAACGGGAGAGTCTGCGAGTGGAAAGCCTGGGGAGAGAAGGTTAGTCCTGGTGCTTTGATATCTTTCTTCCTCCCTGCCCGCCTTTTGACTCTCAGTCTATAGCCCTGGCTGGGCCTTGAACTCATGGCGATTTTCCTGCCTCAGTCACCCAAATGCCCAGCTGGGTACCTCCCTTTCCTGACATGAATCTGCTTTCCCACTCACAGTTATCTCCAGCAGCAAGTCTTGAAGATGGAGCCGAGTCTCATGAAATTCGAACAAGAAGTACTGGGTAGTGGGATGAGAAAGGTTGGAGCAGCGAGAGGAGATTAGGCACGAAAGTCTCATTCAGCTCGCCCCGAATTCTTGCATAGAATATGTGCTCCCTTTCCTAAAAGGCACCTACACACTCTTTCCCTGGGATGAAGCTTCCAGCTCAAAACTCAGAACCTTTGCATCTTGGCCTCGCCCTCTCCAGGGACTGATCTCTCTGTATCCCTCCCACTCTCTCAGGCCCGCCCTCCTCCTTTTGGCGCCTCACCTCATTGTAGAAGGGGCAATTGGTTCCTCGCATTGTTGCGGTCACTCGGCGCTGATCCCCCACGCGAACAGCCACATAGGGGTTAATATTGACTCCTACCAGTTTCTGGGCCTCAAGCACTGTGATCCCCACCTAGGTAAGGAATGAAACAAAGAGAGGAAAGAAAGTCAGAGCTGCCTGGGTAAGGGGAGAGACCCGTGAGATTCCACGAGGGTTAAAATATGGCCTGAGAGTCATACCTGGAAGTCCTGGGCTTTACACACCTTGAAGGGGTCTCCCCGGGGCAAGCCCAGGGCACGGCTGTAAGAAAGTATAGGGTCAGCTCTGCTCTTCCCTCCTCTCCCACCCACACATAATACCAATGCTTGGCGCTGGGATGAGGAGTCAGAGTGTCTTGCCCTACCGCCTTCTCAGACCTACATCCACAATTCGACTCACTCTTGGAGCTCTGAACAAAAGGTGATTGAGACATGCTCCGTGGCCACTCTGTGCTAAGCGCTGTACCACTGACATGGACCACAGACACAGCCTGTCCTTATCAAATTCCCTTATAAATCGGTGTGAGCCACTATAAGTGACTTTGAAAGTGGTAGTCTGTACAGTAAGTGAATGACCTTTGATGCCCGGGTATCCACCCTTCCAGGTACCCTGGTGTGGATGGATGGGTGTGGCTTATGTGTGTGAGGAGAACTGACTCAGCGACAGGGTGTGAGACCAGGAACATGTCAGTATACTACCTTTTGAGGGGGCTGAACACCACTCCAGAAATCTCCAAGTCGGGTTCCTCCAGCTCCAGCTCCAGCTCCAGCTCCAGCTCATTCTCTTCATCGTCTCGTGTTCCTAGACTTCGAGCTAGCCTGCGACCCAGAGCCACTGCCCGACGCTCCAGCTGGGCCTCCCCAGGCCTGAGAGGAAAGGCCTCATAGGACCTGTGACCTGCTGCTGGGCATCTCTTGCCATTGCTTATGTTAGAACTGACCTTTAACCTTCAGACTGACCCCCACTTATCCTGGGAATAACTCTTTTTTTTTGGTTTTGGTTTGCTTTTTTGAGACAGGGTGTTACTGTGTAGCCCAGGAGGTCCTGAAGTTGATTTGTAGACCATGCTGGCTTCAAACTTACAGTGATCTGACCGCCTCTGCCTTCCAAATGCTGGGATTAAAGGGATGTACTACTACACTCAGCTTTTGACCAACTCTGCTTAATCCTGAGATCTGTCTAACTTCAGAACCTAGTCTTGATGCAAGGATTGAGGGGGCTGAACACCACTCTAGAAATCTCCAAGTCCAGTTCCTCCAGCTCCAGCTCCAGCTCCAGCTCATTCTCTTCAATGTCTTGTGTTCCTAGACTTCGAGCAGCAGCCTAGACTGCAGCCCAGACCCTATAACTCATTCACCTGAATCTCAGGATCTAGAACTAAATCATGTCACAGGCTCTTCATCCCCAAACCAACCCTGGCTATTCCCTATCATCCCACATACTTACTCCATGTCCTGGAAGCCCACATTGGGGATGATCAACTCTAAGCTGGAAGGGAAAACAGAAAGGATAAGACCCGACTATAGAGTGCTGAGATCACAGCACCCCGAAGATCCAGGCTGGACACGGATGCTCTCTCTTCACGGCGAGTTTCATCTAGGGACACCAGGCCTTGCGTAAGTTACTGGATGATTACCTGTCTCGAATGGGTGTCCCAAAGTCCTCCTCTGCCCAGGTCCCAGCAGCTCCCTCAGGGGGCTGATACTTCAGGTCAAGCTCCACGTGGATCTGAAACCAAATACGGCACTCATTGGTGCCCTCAAACTGACATGGGGCTAAGAAGTACCAGCACCTTACACACCATCTCTAATAGAGAGCCTCCCCGTCTATGTCTGCAGTAGCACGCTCCTCTCCGATTATAGTAATGTCAATATCTACAGCCTTCGGCACTGCTGCTAGAAGCCCAGGCAGCTTTCTTTAATGACGACCCCCTGGGAGGTTGGCTGTACTCCAAGGCAGGCCCTGCTCCCAAGAGCAGCTGGATGACACAAACTGGCTTTTATCAAGGGGTGAAAAAGAAAGGAAAGAAAAATCACAGTCGACTGGGTAAGGGAGGTGAGGGTGGAGAGAAGGCATGGGAAGAGTTGGGAGCTGAATATGATTAAACACACCCTATTAAATTCCCATAGAATTATTAAAGAATATCATGTTGTAGATATTCACAACCTTCTTGAGAACTAGTGGCAATAGGCTTAGTAGCTTGAAGGGTGTTTGCTGCCAAGCCTGACAACTTGAATTTGACACCCAGAACCTATTCAACGGAGGAAGAGAACCACTCCCACCTAACTCCCAGAAGGTGTCCTCTAACTTCTACACAAAGGCTCATGTACACATAAGAAATGAAATGTTTAAAGGACTGGAGACATGGCTCAGGTGTTAAGAGTACTGGCTGCTTTTCCAGAGGACCCGGGTTCAATTCCCAGCTCTCACATGGTGACTCACAACCATCTGTAATGGGGTTGATTCCTTCCCCAGCCAAGCAGGTGTATATGCAGTCCAGACACATACATACACATAAAATACATGAATAAATAAATTTTAACAAAAAATAAAATAATAAATGTTTAAAATGAATTTTTTTGAGAAAGGGTTTTACTGTGTAGCCCTAGCTTGAACTCATAAGCCTTGAACTTATGGAGATCCACCTGAGTCTGCCTCTGCCTCGGCCTCTGCTTGGATTAAAGATATGTGCTACCACGCTCAGCTATAAACAAATGGAGATAGAGTTGAGGCTGGGCACAGCTCAGTTGGAAGAGTGCTTGGCCAGCACTCAGAAAGGCTTGAATTTGGGCTCAGCAGCACTGAAAACAAACCTAAGCCAGGAAGATGCAAAAGCAAACGCCCAGACAACAAACAACAGGGCTCCCACTCAGTGTGCACGTCACCTCCCCATCCTGTTCTTTCGCTGTTCTTGGCTCTTTGGCCTGCTCCCCAACAGCTTTTCCAGTTCCAGAGCCTTCTAGGTTTCTGTCCTACTCTGCGCCCCAACTTCCCATATCAGCACGCTGGCATTTTACATTTTTAGGTTCTTCTGTCTGAATGTTTTCCCTTCTACTTAATGCCCATCACCTTCAGTTCTGAGCACAGGCATAGTTTTCCTAGGGAGTCTTCAGGCCACCCCCTATCACAGCTCTGTACCAGCTCTTCTGTAACACTCATGGTGGCAAACCTACTTTGTCTTGAGTGGATGGGTGCTTGCTTAATTTTTGACACCCCCACCCCAATGCAGCCAGTGGGCTTCAACAAAGCAAATCTTTGTTTTGTTTTGTTTTGTTTTGTTTTGTTTTGTTTTGTTCGAGACAGGGTTTCTCTGTATAGCCCTGGCTGTCCTGGAACTCACTCTGTAGACGAGGCTGGCCTCGAACTCAGAAATCTATCTGCCTCTGCCTCCCAAGTGCTGGGATTAAAGGCGTGCGCCACCATTGAATGAAAAAAAAAAAAGAGTCAAGTGTAAGACTGGCTGGCCATTATGTAAATGAGGAGACAGCTTAGAGATGCTAATAACTCTTTCAGGTACACCAACGGGAAGAGGCATAACTATGATTTGAAGCCAGGTCCAACTCTTCTAAGGATATATGACCTTCTATGAAATACCAGGAAAACCCTATCAGCTACACCATTGTCTCCTTTAAGAAACCAAGTGAGCCTACCCCAGACCCAAGGAGCAACAGTACACGCACCACACCCCTGGGACTCAGAAATGAGCCTGCTTCTGGCCCATGTAGGACTCAGGCAGGGGCTGCAAACAGAGCCGAAGCTGGGCCAGGTACTTGTCCCGCTCCTGTCTGACTCAGGTCTTCCTCTCCATTAATTCAAACCCTCTGTCTGGAGGCATCTGGGCTTGCTAAGTTAGGCCGATGGCACTTACCGGGGATACACGGAGTCTCTCATCCACCAGAGCTTCCCTCAGCACCAAATGCCCAGCACTCTGCAGCTGCTGCAGAGAGATCACCAGGGTCCCCAGGGGCCTAGAAGAATGGCATGGAGCAAAAGACTGAGCCAGGTGGATGACATCAAGCCATCACCTGGCTTCCTCCAGTTCTCCTCACCTGGGGCTGAACACACGGCTACAGTTGACCACCTGCACAGACAGGCTCTCCCCAGCCAGTGGAGATCCATAGTGGGGCCAACGAAACAGCTAAGAACAGGAAGATGTCCATGAAACCAGGTGCCAGGCTGACTGGCTCTCACACCTAATCCAGAGTGTCCTTGACAGCCCAAACATGAGGCTACCTCTAGGGCTCATCTCGAAAGCCTGGAACAAATCCCTCCAACGTGGATTTGGTGTCAATCTAGGGCCGATATGGGTCTGATTGCCAATCAAGAACTAATTTTGAGAGAGACATCTCCAATCAGGTCTGAACTCTCCAACCTGAGATTCACACCTTCCAAGCCCAAGAAGGAGCCCTTCTGCCCCAGGATGGACCAGGAAAAGAATCAGCTCTACCGACCTCACCAACGTCTGCTTCTTGGCCACAGTGAATTTTCCTTGTTTTCTGGGTAAAGCCTACTCAAAAATGAAACTAGTCATTTATCAGCCCCGACACATATACGTCTCCCCTCTCCCCCCCCTTGTCCCACTGACTAGATCCCTCTCACACTTAAAGAAAGGTAGAACATAGGAACGAAGTAGAAGCCAGGGGGTCTAGGGAGAATGTAGAACTCCCCAACTCTAAAAAGACTTAGACCATCCACACAAATCTCACCTCGAAAGCAGAGCCTCACTTGTCGGTCATGGATGCCCGGCAGCCCTGTGAGGTGCCTCACACACACAGTTAGAGCCATGGTCACAGTGCCACTGGCTCTCAGGCTGCCTGCTTGCCCTTCTGCCCACCTGTGTTGTCCATGACTCACTGGACTCACCCAGCAGGTTCAGCAGTCCCTTCCCTGTAATCAAACACACAGGAGGGCAGGCCTGGAGGTCATGGGTAGGGAAGGAAGGATGGAGGCTGAGGGCAGACCTGGAGGTCATGGGTGGGGAAGGAAGGATAGAGACTGAGAAGGGTGGGGATAAGGTCCCTGGGGTCAGCACAGAACTCTGCCTGTACTGTCTGCGGGATGCCAAGGAGCTCCAGCCTCAATAGGACGGGAACTGGGATAGGTAGGAATGGAGGAGGGAACTTCTCAGTCTGGTCCGAGCTAGCCTAGGAGGCCTCCAGGGCATTGCTGTGGCTTTCTTACTATCACAGTGATAAGACACCGTGACCAGAAGTAACTAGAGAGTGGCCTCAGGGTTGCTATTTCGGTGATGGAACACCGTGGGGAAGCTTGGGGAGGAAAGGGCTCACTTCACCCACAGTTACAAATTAAAGAGAGCAGGAATTCATTCGGGGCAGAGGCCATGGAGTCCTGTCTACTGGCTTGCTCCTCATGGCTTTCTCAGCCTGCCATTTAAAAAAAAAAAAATTAGAACCAAAGACTACCAGCCCAGGATTGTCTCCATCCGCAAGGCGCTAAGCCCTCTCCCATCAATCACTAATTAAGAAGATGCTCCCACGGGCTTTTTCTCAAATGAGGTTCCCTCCTCTCAGATGACATCAGCTTGTTTCAAGATGACATAGAACTACCAAGAACAATTGATTCCTTGTCAATGTGACACACCAAGACAACAGTTGTATTTAACAATAACCTCTCCTTTTTTGTTCATCCCCAAGATCTCATATTAAGAAATAACACGGCCAGGCGGTGGTGGTGCACACCTTTAATTCCAGCACTTGGGAGGCAGAGGCAGGCAGATTTCTGAGTTGGAGCCCAGCCTGGTCTACAGAGCGCGTTCCAGGACAGCCAGGGCTATACAGAGAAACCCTGTCTCGAAAAACCAAAAAAAAAAAAAAAAAAAAAAGGTTCAAAGTCTCTCAATTGTGGGGTCCTGTAAAATCAAAACTACATCACACACTTTTTCACTCCGAGAGGAAGAACCAGAGCAGAAACACATCCTAAACAAAGCAAAAGCAGACATCTGAGACTAACTCACAATCTCTGGGCTCCCCCAGAGGGAGGGCCGTGCCACTGCACACAAAGCTTGCCTCAAAGGCTCAGCTCAGCTCCACTCCAAGGCTGTTTCTGTCCTTGGTGGTCATCCCATGGTACCAGCATCTCCCAAGTGCACTGTCTCCTGCTGCAGCCAGGCTGCACTTTCACCAGTAGCATCTCCTAGGCTGTCTTTATGGTGCCAACCCTTCAATCTTGGCCCTTCAACTGCTACTCAGGCTGCATCTCGACTATGGGCTTTCCAGACCTCTCACAGTGCCAAGCCTCAGCTGCTCTCCATGACCCCTTCATGCCTTCAAAACCAATACTACCTGAGAGACTCTTAGAAATAACCAAGTTCAGTTGCCAGCATGATGTATGACATGGGCTCCTCTAGAAAAGAGTGTCTATGTGTTAACCCTGAGGAAACACTGCCTAGAAGACCTTACCCCCGTGACACTGGGCTCTTCTTAATCACAACTAATTTCTTAGCTTGAGTTGACCAGTGTCAATAGTCACAAGAAAAAAAAGTTTTCACATTAAAGGGTTTTTTTTGTTTTGTTTTGTTTTGTTTTTAATTTTTTGAGATAGGATTTCTCTGTATAGCCCTGGTTGTCCATTCAGCCCTAGATGACCAGATACCACGGACTCTTAATTCAAGTATGCAACTGCCCCAATAGAGTCTTTTTTTTTTTTTTTCAAGACAGGGTTTCTCTGTATAGTTCTGGCTGTCCTGGAACTCACTCTGTAGACCAGGCTGGCCTCGAACTCAGAAATCCACCTGCCTCTGCCTCCCAAGTGCTTGGGTTAAAGGTGTGTGCCACCACCGCCCAGCCCCAATAAAGTGGTTCTCTGGAACTTCACGAGCCAGGCCTCCACCGTCTGCACTGCTCTCAACACTCTTATCTTCCAAGCTCCCACAGAACTGCTCACCAAGCTTTGAATAACCTCAATGTTCCAAAGCTCTTCTATAGTCCTCCAAAAAACACATGGTCAGGTCTGTCACAGTAAGATTCCTCTCCCAGGTACCAATTTCTGCCATAGTTAAGGTTAACTACTGCTGTTTTGAAACACTTTCAACAAAAGCAACTTGAGGTGGAAAGAGGTAATTTGGATAAATGTCCTTAGTCACATACAGTCTTTGGTGGACTTTGATGGAAAGCCAAGGCAAGAACACAAATGGGTGGGAATTTGGAGGCAGGAGCGGATGCTAAGGCCATGAAGGCTGCTTACTGGATTGCTCAGCCTGTTTTTCTCTTTCTTTCTTTCTTTCTTTCTTTCTTTCTTTCTTTCTTTCTTTCTTTCTTTCTTTCTTTCTTAAACATAGAAACTAGGAGTACTAGCCAAGGGGCTTCCGGACCCACAATGGGCTGGTTTTTCCTCTGTCTTCATCAATCACTAATCAAGAAGATAGCCAGAGCTAGAGAGATCACTCAGCGGTTAAGAGCATTGACTGCTCTTCTAGAGGTCCTGAGTTCAAATCCCAGCAACCATATGGTGGCTCACAACCATCCATAATGAGATCTGACTCCCTCTTAAGGAGTGTCTGAAGACAGCTACAGTGTACTTACATATAATAAATAAATAAATCTTAAAAAAAAAAAAAAAAGAAAAAATGCTAGGTGGTGGTGGCACATGCCTTTAATCCCAGCACTTGGGAGGCAGAAGCAGGCGGATTTCTGAGTTCAAGGCCAGCCTGGTCTACAGAGTGAGTTCCAGGACAGCCGAGACTACACAGAGAAACCCTGTCTCGAAAAACAAAACAAAAAACAAAAAAAAAAAAAAAAAAAAAGAAAGAAAGAAAGAAAGAAAGAAAAAGAAAAAAGAAAAAGAAAATGCCCCATGGGCTTGCTTACAGGCCAATCTGATTGGGACATTTTGTTAATTGAGATTTCTTCTTCTGAGACCATCCTAGTTTGTGTCAGGTTGATACAAATAAATACATAATTTTCTATGGTTTTCGAGGCAGGGTTTCTCTGTGTAATCATGGCTGTCCTGAAACTCATTGTGTAGATTGGGCTAGCCTCAAATATGGAGATCCGCCTGCTCTTGCCTCCCTGGCAATAGAATTAAAAGCATATGCCCCCACTCCTAGCTTTAAACTTTCTTGTTCTGAGTTCTCAGGGTTCACATCCAGATATCTCACACACAGCAGACCCTGAAAGCACAGGCTGGGGCCAAGCATAGTGGCATATGGTTGTAATTCCAAAAGTTGGGAGGCTGAGGCAGTAGAATCTCTAGTTCAAGGTCAACTCGAGCTATATAGTGAGACCTAGTCTCCAAACAAAAAATACACTGTCTGGATGAATAGATGGACCCCCCCCTTTCCACAAGGTTGGTGCTGTAAGCACTCCACACATTTGTTGGATTAGTGAGTGGTTGAATGCATCCCTAACTACATACAGTACTTGGGATTTTTTTTTTTTTTTTGATTTTGGTTTTGGGTTTTGGTTTGGTTTTTGTTTTGTTTTTGTTTTTGTTTTTGTTTTTTTGTTTTTGAGACAGGGTTTCTTTGTATAGCCCTGGCTGTCCTGGAACTCACTCTGTAGACCAGAAATCTGCCTGCCTCTGCCTCCCAAGTGCTGGGATTAGAGGAGTGCACCACCACTGCCCAGTTTAGTACTTGTCCTTTGTGCTTCTTAGTTAGAAGCCAGACATCTTTTTTTTTTTAAAGATTTATTATTATATCTAAGTACACTGTAGCTGTCTTCAGACACACCAGAAAAGGGCGGACACACAAGAAAAGGGCATCAGATCTCATTACAGATGGTTGTGAGCCACCATGTGGTTGCTGGGATTTGAACTCAGGACCTTCAGGAGAGCAGTCAGTGCTCTTAACCACTGAGCCAGCTCCCGAAGCCAGACATCCTTAACTCAGTGTACTCGGATCTAGTGAAGCTCTAAATGGGCTTTGGGGAGTCTGCAAACCTTTGAATTAAACTAAAACTTAACTAGGCGTGCTTTGTTTTTTTCTGTGTATAAATGTCCTGCTTAGTTGTTAAAGATTTTGTTTTTACCTTTTTATTGATGTGTATGTGTGTACATAGGTTCAGAAACCCTGGAGCCGGAGTTGGAGGCAGTTGTAAACTGTCCAGATGTGAGTACTGACAGCCAAACTCTGATCCTCTGGAAGAGCAGCACTCCCAGCACTCCTCACTCCTAAGACATTTCTCCAGCCCCCTAGATTAGCTTTTAATTTTAGAATTACATTTATTCATTTTTTTGTTTTGGAGGGTGTGTGCACAGGTCATAGCACATAGATGGAGATCAGAAGACAAGTTTTCTTTTCTTTTTTCTCTTTCTTTCTTTCTTTCTTTCTTTCTTTCTTTCTTTCTTTCTTTCT
>JADRCD010160549.1:0-20552 GCA_019843815.1 Montemys delectorum
AAAAAAAAAAAAAAAAAAAAAAAAAAAAAAAAAAAAAAAAAAAGGTTATATATGTATGTATACTTATATACATACATATATGTACATATGCATATATTAATTTAAATATTTTGTTTTCTTTAATCTTTTTAGATTTATTTTTATTCTAGGTGTATGGATGTTTTATGTTACATGTATGTTTATGTACCATGTTTGTGTAGCATCTTCAGAGGCCAGAAGAGGGCACCAGATCCCCTGGAACTGGAGCAACAGACAGTTGGCTACCAAGTGGGAGCTGGGAATAGAACTCAGGTCCTTTCACAGAGCAGCAGATGCCCCTAATGGCTGGGTCACCTGTGCAGCCACCAGTCCTGTTTAATTTCTGTTGTATAGGATTGTTGTGTAGCTGGAGCTGGCCTGGACCTTCTGATCTACCTACCCCCAGTGCTGCTTAGATCACAGGCAAGTGCTCACCACACCTGTCTGCTCCTTCATTCTTTCTCTTGTTTTCCTTTGTTTTGGTTTTTGAGACAGGATTTCTCTGTGTAGCCCTGGTTGTCCTGGAACTCACTCTGTTGGCCTCAAACTCATGAGATCTGCCTTCTTCCTTCTGCCTCTTGAGTGCCGGGATGAAAGGTGGGTACCACCACGCCTGACTAGGTTTTTAGGAAGGGTCTTATGTATCCCTCAGATTTACCATATAGCTGAGGATGACCTTGAATTTCTGACACCCTCCTGCCCCTGCCCCCCTCTCTATCACCAAGTGCTGAACTACAGATGGGCAATACTGTGCCTGGTTTATGTAGTGCTAGGGATCAAACTCAGTGTTTTGTGCCCACCGGACAGACATTCTACCAATGGAGCCACATCTCTTCTACTGTTATTTTGTTATTATCAAGGCTAGGCTGCAACTCACTATGTAGCCTGCGCTTGCCCGCTGCTCAGCTTCCTGAATACTGGGATTCCCTGTGTGAGCTGTCACACCTGCCTTGTCTCCTCATCTTCTCAGCCCTGTGGCCCTCAACACGTAACTCTCTGAAGTGAGCAATCTCTGATTCCTTAGGGAACCCAAGCAAGGGGTCGCCTTGCCACGTCCACCCTTCCCTCTGCCAATGGAGTTGGCTTTGCGGATACTGGGCCCTCCTTCACTCTCGTCGTTACCTCTTACAGGTTAGCTGTTTGTCTCCTCTTTATTTTCATTTTGTAGAGTTGGGGAAATCTGAGGACAATGAGTTGACTGTCCCACTTTCCACTGCTTCCAAAGATCCTCTCTGTCTTCTTCCCCTCGTTGACCTTTAACCACACAGGGAATTTACCTGGTTCTCCTCCAGGGCGCTCTAAGATTTCCTGAGCTGCTCCTTGGGACAGGCCCCACCCCTCCCTCTTCAGAGAAGCCTAAGTCCAGGAAGCTAGAGGTAAATGGTAGGCCTGGTCTGCCTGAATCCTGCCCCTGACTCTGCTTACGGGAGTGGGGGGGTGGGGGGTCTTAGGTAAAGGAGCAGAAGGTTTGTGGCTCCTCCCCTGCTGTCCAGAGCCCCCTCGCACCGGCTGGGGCCTACTGTCAATCAGGCCAGGGAGATGGCACAGGGACATGGACAAAGCATATGCCAAGGGCTGCAGGGGGACCTCTAGGGAGAGGGCAGGAGCCCCTCAGGGTTTACCCTTTCTATATCACCCTAGAGGTGCCGGGAGAACCCCAGATGCATAATTCTCTGGTTCAGGGTACACCTGGGAGTAAGAGAGACAGGCAGACCGACCAGCTCTGTCGGTCTAGGGAGGGAGAGATAGCCAAAGTCAGAGTCGCAGGACCGCTGTGGAGATAAGGCAGCCGACGGGATGGGGGCGGGGCTGAGTGGCCAGGAACTGGAGAAAGGTCCAGGAGGAAGAGACTAGGTGAGTGGTGAGTGGCAAGGTTCAGCCAGCCCGAGCAGACCTGGGGTAAGGTGTTCTAGGCCGAGGACTGGCACAGGCCAAGTCTCCAGGCACAGGCTGGATGCACAGAGCAGTTCAGAAAGTAGAGGGCAAGGAACGGGTAGGAGCCCGCTGTGGGGCGCTTGGGATCTCATCTCCAGCGCAGTAGGAAGCCCAGGGAGCGGCGAGCAGGGAAGGATGAGATCCTGCCTTCCTTCTCTTTTTGAGACTGGGTCACACATAGCCCAGGTTGATCTTGAAGAATGAGCTTGAATTTATTTTTATTATTTGTGTGAGACACAGTTGAGGGAAGAGTTCGTAGCGCCAGTACTCCGGGGACTTATGTATGCTGGGCAAATGCTGTAAGAACCAGGCTACAGCCCAGTCGTCACTCCAGAGGTCTCCTCTATCTTCTGAAGAAGAAATGGCTTTCCTTCATACGGAAGGTGTCCTGCTGAGCCCCGGGAAGATCTCTTCTGTCACTCCTAGACACAAGCACTTGCAAGTAAGGGGCAAAGAGAAACTGGGCTGGTTGGGCCTGGACACAGCTGGCGGTCGTTGGGAGTGAGCGTGCAGAGCTCCATCATGCCTCAGATTATGCATTATCCTCTGTCCTACCTCCACCTGTCTGTCTTAGGGGTGCTAGCTAGTTTGTATGATTAAATTTTCTAATCCAGCAAACTCAAGGAGAAAGAGAAGGAGTTATCAATCTTGTGGACAGGGGGTGGGTCCTCAGACGGGAAACCACAAATGGGAAGGCAGTTTCTGAATGGTAAGGGAGCCACCCCCTCTGATGATCCGAGAGCTGGCACCTCTCTTGCTCTAGCCAGGCTCCTTCCTGTGAGGCTAGAGCTCCGTCTAGCATTTGTTTCCCTGGCAATGAATTTCTACTCTACTCTGTCTCCTGGTCCAGCCTGACTCCTGGCAAAGCAGGTGCAGGTAAGTTAAGGAGCTCTTGCGGTGTGCTGAGCCTAGAGAACTTAGCTTCCGTGTAAGGCAGACTACGAGACCAGGCAGGATGTCACGGCTATAACCATGATCATCTTAAATGGGACGTAGAGGGAACCGAAGTGATCTGCAGCATGAAGGGCTCCTTGCCTGTGAGAGGCGGCCTGTGAGCTGATCCATGAGAGACACCATAGGAACACGTGAACTTGGAGAGGACCCCACACAACCTCAAAGAAGGTCAGGCCCCAAGCCTCCCATGGAGTGGGAGACTACTCCTTTCCCGTGGGGACCACTCTAAGGCTCAGGTTGGGACCCCTTCCTTCTTGGTCCTTGGGCCCTTTCAAGGAGTCTAGAGGCCTCAGAGGCACATATTCCAGGACCAGTTTTCTTGGAAGGTTTCTTAGAGATAGAAAAGTCCTGGAGCAGGGGCTTAGCAGTTAAGAGCACTGACTGCTCTTCTGGAGGTCCTGAGTTCAATTCCCAGCAACCACATGGTGGCTCACAACCATCTGTAATGGGATCCGATGCCCCCTCACATACATTAAATAAATAAGATATATATATTTCTTTATATATATATAAAGAAATGGGTACCTCATCCCTAATAGCAACTCATTGAATAATATGCTTTAAGGTGGGCAGTGGTGGCACACATCTTTAATTCCAGCACTTGGGAGGCAGAGGCAGGCAGATTTCTGAGTTCAAGGCCAGCCTGGTCTACAGAGTAAGTTCCAGGACAGCCAGGGCTACACAGAGAAACCTTGTCTCGAACAAAACAAAACAAAAACAAAACAAAACAAAAACCAAGCAAACAAACAAATAGACAAAAAAAAAAAAAAGAAAGAAAGAAAGAAAGAAAAAGAAAAAGAAAAAGTCCTGGTGCTAGATGTGGCCAGTCTGGACTCTACAATAAGGTCCTATCTCAAACCAATAACAAACAAACTTTTTTTTTTTATTTTTTTATTTTTTTTTTTTCGAGACAGGGTTTCTCTGTGTAGCCCTGGCCCTGGAACTCACTCTGTAGACCAGGCTGGCCTCGAACTCAGAAATCCACCTGCCTCTGCCTCCCAAGTGCTGGGATTAAAGGCATGTGCCACCACCGCCCGGCTCATAAAAATTTTTTAAAAATAAAAAGATAAATAAATAAAAAGAAAGAAAAGGAAAGAAAAAAGAAGGCAAGCAAGCTCCAGATGGGTGACCGGACAGGAAAGGACATGAGCTCATCACTTCCCCCTGAAGCCTTTTGCTGACATCCCCCCACCCCCGCCCCTGTTTACGGTGTAGTTATCCTTCAGACCAGCTTGTGAGGATAGAAAGGAGGGGTCTGGCTGAACAGGAACCTCTGGAACAAAAATGCAGTTTTCCCGTGAAAACAGGCCACCTACACTGGCCCTGGTGCCCTGCCATGCCAAAGCTTCACGCAGTAGCCATTGAGTGGCCAGGGCTGACACACTGGGGCTGAGAGAAAGCCTGTCCCACCCCAGCAGCCCAAGCAAAGGATGGGACAGATGGGAATCAAATCGGTGGAAACTCAAAGCCTGTACGTGACTGTGAGTGTGCAAGTTTGTGTGCATTGTTTAGTCATGTGGTATGTGTGCTTGTGCACACTGATGTGTGCTTGAGTGCACACGTAAGTCAGAGGACAACTTCCTAAGATTTGCTTTTTTTTGTTGTTTTGTTTTGTTTTGTTTTTCAGAGACAGGGTTTTTCTGTGAAACCCTAGCTATTCTCAAACCCAGAGATCCACCTGCCTCTGCCTCCTGAGTGCTGGGATTAAAGGAGTGTATACTTGGCTTTTGTTTTTGTTTTTGCTTTTGAGGCAGGATTTCTCTACATAGCTTTGGCTGTCCTGGAACTCAGTCTGACTAGGCTAGCCTGGAATTCATAGAGTTCCAGCTGCCTCCACCTCCTGAGTGCTGAGATCAAAGCATAAATCACTGCACTTGGTTGCCTGGAACTTCTCCTGAGTGCTAAGATTACAGGTGTGTGCTACCAGACGTGGTTCATTCAGTGCTAGGGGTCAAACCCAGGGCTTTGTGTGTGATGGGCGAGCACTCTTTCAATTGAGATACATCTCCAGCTTTAGTCTGTTGGGTTTTTTTTTCCCCTTTAAATTTTATCTGTATGAGTGTTTTGTCTGTGTGTATGTCTGGGCACCACTTGCCTGCCTTGTGCCCATGGGTGTCAGAAGAGAGCATCAGATCCCACGCCTTTAATCCCAGCACTTGGGAGGCAGAGGCAGGCAGATTTCTGAGTTTGAGGCCAGCCTGGTTTACAGAGTGAGTTCCAGGACAGCCAGGGCTACACAGAGAAACCCTGTCTCGAAAAACCAAAAAAAAAAAAAAAAAAAAAAAAAAAAAAAATTAGAATAGACCATTACTACTCAAAAGGAAATCCAGGGCTGGCTGGCTGGCTCTGCAGGTAAAGGCTCCTGCCTTAAAAGGCTGATGACCTGAGATGGGTCCTTGGAACCAGCTGTAGAAGGAGAGAACCAACTCCCAAAGATTGTCTTCTGTCTACTCCATGTACACCATGGCATGACTACACCTGTGCACACGAGCGCGCGCGCGCGCGCGCGCGTGCGCACGCACACACACACACACACACACACACACACACAGAGGCAGAGGCCCTGAGGAACCGGGAGCTTGCCTAAGGATTGAGACTCTGGGTGTGACCCTATCAGTGGTCACACACACCCTCCCCTCCTTCAGCCTGACCAGCACACTTCTACATATTTGCCTGCCCTAGATGTCTTGTGTTCACACGGAACCATCACACTCCATGCCTTTTGTGCCAGGCTCTTTTCATTTACTGTCATGTTTTCCAGGCCCTTCCCTAGCGAGGCGTCAGACCTCATTTCTCTATGGCTGAATCGTATTCTGGTGTGTGAACAGACCACTTTTTCAGCACCCATCAAGTGATACTCATTGTGCTTTTCACTTGGCGGCTGTTAGGAACGGTGGGTGCTTCATGAACGTACGTCCACATGCTTCCACATGGGTATGCTTTCAGTCGTCTGGGGCAGAAATGTCACAGTGGGATTTATGGGTCAACTGGTAGGCCTATGCTTAATGTTCCGAGAACGTGCCAAAATGTCCCCAGAGCAGATGTGCCTTTCACACTTGCACCTGCAGTGGCTTCCAGTTTCTCCATGTTTTCAGGGCAGTTGTTATTGTCTATCTTTTGGGTAACAACTGTCATGGTAGGAATGATGACATGACTTCGAGTTTTATTTCTGCAGCACTGGGAACTGAATCCGGGGTCTTGTGCTCCTCAGACAAGCATTCCAACACTGAATGGTTTTAAGTTCAAAGCCAGCTTTGTCTACATCATTTCCAGGACAATCTGATGTACATAGACTTTCAGGCCAGCGTGGGCTGCAAAGGGAGACTGGGAAGACTCTGTGTACATATGATATGAGATAGGCGCACGAGTGTGTGTTTGTATCATGTGTACAAGATAGGTGCACATGTGTGTGTTTGTATCATATGTACAAGATAGGTGCACATGTGTGTGTTTGTATCATATGTACAAGATAGGTACATGTGTGTGTGTTTGTATCATATGTATATTATATATGATACGAGATAGGCGCACGAGTGTGTGTTTGGGTCATACATAGAACATGGAGCTGTGTGCCTAGGTTTTCTTCTGTTTTATGGTTTTAGTTCTTTCCTGCAATAGGTTTGTGATTCGCTTTGCTTGTTGAGTTGTTCATATTATGCCACAAGACGGTGGTTGATCTAGTATCTCTTGTAACTTTGAAGATGCATGCAGATGCTCTTCTTCTATGTGTGCCATTGTGATATGAGGAGCAGCACAAGTGACAGAGTCCCACGCACTGCTGACACTGTCCACACTCTCCAGCTGCTCTCCCAGGTTCACAGCCTCCTGAATTCTTCCCCTTCAGCTCAGATTTTAAATTCCTGTTATGGTTAGAACTCTCAGTTTCTAAGGTTTTTGTTGTTATTGTTTGGTTTTGTTGCTTATTCCCTCCCAAGAGTGGCTTCAGGTCTCCACCTGCCAGCCCTAACCATTGTCTGTATCCATCTTTGTAGAAGCTATTCCTTGCCAAGTAGAATGTTCTAATAATGAGTCATGTAAGATAATAATAAAGTATCAACATGAACCATCAATATCTTATTATTTATTTACTTTTTTTTTCAGGTTGCCCTCAAACTCTCAAGGCTACACTTGAACTCTTCTTTTAAAGATGTATTAATTAATTAATTAATTTTTATGTATGTGAGTACACTGTAGCTGTCTTCAGACATACCAGAAGAGTGCATTGGATCCCATTATAGATGGTTGTGAGCCACCATGTGGTTGCTGGGAATTGAACTCAGGACCTCTGGAAGAGCAGTCAGTGCTCTTAACCTGCTGAGCCAGCCCCTCACTTGAACTTTTCTTTCTTTCTTTCTTTTTTTTTTTTTTTTTTTTTTTTTTTTTGAGACAGGGTTTCTCTGTGTAGCCCTTGCTGTCCTAGAACTCACTCTGTAGTCCAGGCTGGCCTTGAACTCAGAAATCTGCCTGCCTCTGCCTCCCAAGTGCTAGGATTAAAGGCTTGTGCCACCACCGACCGGCAACACTTGAACTTTTGATCCCCTGCCTCTACTTCCTGAGTTGCTATGGTTACAGATGTGTGCAACCATGCCTGGTTTATGTGGTGCAAGGGAAATGAACCCAGGGCTTCCCAAGTCGGTGGTGGAGCATGCCTTTAAGCCCAGCACTTGGGAGGCAGAGGCAGGCAGATTTCTGAGTTTGAGGCCAGCCTGGTCTACAGAGTGAGTTCCAGGATAGCCAGGGCTACACAGAGAAACCCTGTGTCGAAAAATCCAAAAAAATAAAAAAATAAATAAATAAAAATAAAAATCAAGATAAGGAAGTTCCTGTATATCATGCTGCGGGCCCCAGCATTCCCTTTTTGGCTTCACAACTCTGTGGTTTAGATATGCCTCTCTCCCTCTGCTCATTAAATCTATGACTACAGGCATACCAGTTCACCTCTCAGCACTGCAGTGTCCTTATCCACTGTGCTGGGACAAACACGGAATCATGTTTACTGAAGGCGTTATTAAAAGGGCTCTTTAATCCCAGCAGACCGGAGGTAGGTGTAGGTTGATCTCTGTGAATTGGAGGCCAGCCTGGACTATAGAGTAAGTTCCAGGACAGCCAGAGCTATATAGTGAGAACCTATATGTCTTGAAACAAACAAACAAACAAACAAACAGGACTCTTGATTTCAATGCTACAATCAGAACTCTAGACACAGAAATACTTACTATGAATCTATGTTTAAGGGAGGCTAGCTCCTTTGCTGGCATGCTTCCATCATTTGTATCATTCTGGATTCTGAGATGTAACAGAAATCTAAATCAATCGATTTAAAGGCTAGGATTTCAGGCCTGCAATATAGGACGGAACAGACAGAAGGGAGAGTTCAGATGGGTCTCAGATTCCTTCTGTCTAAGCTCACCCTCCATTTTGAGTGATGGAGAGAAGGGACCAAGCTAGGGTAAGAGAGGCAGAATGTCCTAGATGTATCATAGTAGCTGAGAACCTGGGATCTTGGCTTGCCTTACTCAGCTAGGCTTGCTCTAGAGGCTTTGGGCTCCCTCTCTTAGGTCATGATATCTGAAATGAAGATTCGAAGAGAAGATGCCGTCTAAGAAAAGTTCTAGCTGTGTCATGTGCTCATGCCTGAGCCAATCACTTATGGACAGGAACCAGGAATATTTTATTGTCAACTAATTCTGAGTCACAAGCGGACCAGGAGCCAAGCAACTGGCAGAGGATGTTAGGGATGGAGAGGGGTTACCACTTGAAGAAGACTGGGAGTAAGATCTTCCCATGGAACCAAGGACTGAGTCGGATTTCACTTGTTCCAGGGACCCCCTTTTCCCACTGGAATTTGCTCCAGCTCTGTGTGCAGAGCGGCTTATAAGCCACAGCCTCTTTCCCTTTGCATCTAATGAGCACCCACTGTACTGTAGACCCAGAAAAGAGGAACGTGCAGATCAGGAACTGCAGATAATGGGTTAGAAGGAAGGGGCGGAGTTGCACAGAGGCCTGAGGGGGCGTGGCCTGTGAAGCAGAGCACGTGAGCGTGAGCGTGGGGACATCCAGAAAGACAATGGAGTTTCTGGGACGAATGGTCCCCTCAGCAGCTTCTGGAAGGCTCAATGCTACCAACAATTGGCCATTGGACAGGATAGCAGGGAGGAAGGGGCAGAGGCAGGGTCCACGAATGGGGTGAGGAGAGACTTATGGGAGGTGATAGAGAAAGCAAGTATAGACTAGCTTCAGAGGAGTGTGTGGGCTAGGAGAGTGGAGAAATGGAGCCAAGCCTGAGGGGCCACGGCAGCCGCTGTCTGTTTTGAAAATACTGGTCCAGCATCAGCCTGGAGTGGGGCTCAAGGCATGGAGGCAGTGCAGGGAGGCAGCAGGGTTGAGAGAGTCTGAAGAGAGGGTGTGCAAGGCAGGACTCAACGAGCACTCCTGCCTAAGGACTTCAGCTTTCTCAAGGTAGAGCTTGAGATCTTGGTGGATCTTTCCTAGGTCCTTACAAACAATGGCTGTGGAGGTGTAAGGAGAGGAGTCCAGGGCTGCAGAAGTTTTGGACACTGACTTGGTAGGACTGCTAATGCAGGGAGTATCATTTGAATATGTGGTTACACATTCCCTATCAAGGAGCTATTTGTGAGCCCCATCCCAACAATAATGGAAAGAGTTTCCTTTGTTCAGGTGGAGGGCTCCTTATGGCAGAGGGAAGGACACAAGGCTGGAGGAGGTGAGAGGTGGTAAAATATCCACCAGGAAGCCAGTCAGGGTGCTTCAGGCCTTTACTGCCAGCAGTCAGCTTGGCTTAGATAGTGAGCTCCCTGCCAGCCAGGGCTAATATTGAGACCTTGTCAAAGAAAAACAAAAACAACACAAGACTCCCACCAGTGTTGATTTTTATGAATGAGGAAGCTGACAGGTCAATTGGTATCCATGTGATTTGTGGTCAAATTAAAGCAGGATCTGACACTTGTATTATGCATGTGTGAGGCATATTTGAAAAACAAAACAAAACAAAGCCATAGTGGCTTTGTTACACCACTCCCTTGGTGGTGGCTGAAGTAGAAAACTTGTAGTAAGTTTGACGCTAGCCTTGGGTATGGTATGAGACCTTGTTTCAAAAAACAACCAAGGGGCTGGAGAGAGAGCCTAGAGGTTAAGATTGTGTAGGGCTCTTGCAGATGAACTGAGTTTGGTGCTTAGAACCTAGCTGGGACAGTTTATAAGCTCCTATAACTCCAGGAGATGTGACACCCTCTTCTGAGCTCTATAAGTATCTGCCCATGCATGGCATTCTCTTATTCTCTCTCTGTCTCTCTCTCTGTCTCTGTCTCTCTCTGTCACACACACAGACAGACAGACAGACACACACACACACACATACACACAGAACTGTAAATAATAACATCTTTCAAAAAAAAAAAAAAAAAAAAAAACCACTCTAGCTGGGTGTGGTGGTGCATGCCTTTAATACCAGCGCTCCAGAGGCAGAGGCAGGTGGATCTCTGTTAGTTTGAGGACAGCCTAATCAGGTCCAGGACAGCTAGGGCTACACAGACAAATCCTGTCTTGAAAAGCCAAAACAAACAAGCAAACAACAAACAAAAACTTTACTATAAATTCGCTGAGCATGGAGGCAGAGGCAGGTAGATCTCTGTGAGTTGGAGGTCAGCCTGGTGTACAGAGAGAGTGCCCAGACAGACAAGGCTACACAGAGAAAACTTGTCTCAAAAACCAACCAACCAACCAACCAAAAACGAAAACAACGACAAAAAGAAAAATCCCTTAAACAAAACCACTGTAGATTAAGCCAGGCATGGCAACACATACATCTAATCCTAGTACTTGGAGGTGGATGCCAAGGGAACAGGGGCTCAAGGTCATCCTCAGCTAGGCAGGAGTTCAAGACCTGTCTCAGTTAAAGGGAGGATCTGTCCCAAGTAACAAAACCCAGCCAGCCCCGCCCCCCAACTCAATTGGAAGGTTCACTGAGGCATCCAAAGTTACAATGTAGCAAGATGTCAGACTGCTAGGGTACGGTAGGCAGGAGTAGGAGAGTTCACCGGAACGCAGCAATCTCCGCTTCCTTCTTTCCAAGCCCACCTTCCATTTCATCGTGTGTGCGTGTGTGTGTGTGTGTGTGTGTGTGGGGGGGGGGGTGTTACTCCCTGGATCAGGGCCTAGACTAGGGTGAGGCAGGCAGGGTGCCCTGGGTGCACCAGAGTAGCTGAGAGTCCTGGCAGCTTGGCTTGCCCTACCCAGCCAGTCCCGCCCTGGAAGCTGTGGGCTCCCTTTCTTTAGGTCATGACCCTAGAAAGAGGCGGTACTTTCTAGGAAATGGCCTCCAGCTTGGGAGTCCAGTGGGCAGGGACGGGGACCCTTGTGTTGTGTCATCCCAACTGCTCTACTAAGGAACTCAAATCATGTTCGTGCCTGTTTGTAGGTTAAGCTGTCTGTGGTACATGGGAAATAGGGAAGGGACAGGGCAGAGTAGCCCTAGCCGCTAAGGTTCATCTGTCAATATCTATCCCAGGTCACCCCTGGTCCCCACCTCTGATTTTGCAGTCTATTTGCTGACCAGGCCAGCTGAGTTATTCCAGGGTTCATGCTTGCAGTGCCCAGGACTTTCTAAGCAGAGGGGTGTCCTTCAGAGAGGAGTCCAAGAGCAAGAACAGGAACTTGGTGGGGGCAGGGATCTGCTACCGGGAGGCTCTGGGCCCTGTTCTTAAAGGCCAGTTAGAAGTGACTATGATCACTTCAGTGAAGTTTAAAATGATCCGCGGGGCAGAAAACGTGGAAGAGAAAGAAAACCCTGCTTATTTATTCAGGCTTTAAAACCATAAAACTCTCGTTTTCTCTCTGTAGCTATTTATATATCCTGAGCGGGTGTAAAAACTGTCCCCATATGAAGCCCAGGTCTGAAGTAACATAAACGAAAAATAGCCATCCCCTGTTATTTATTTATTTTTAATTTAAAGCGAACGGTTTCACCTATCGTCTCCAGGTCTGGCTGCTTGCGCGGGGGGTGGGGCAGCCCACCGGGCCCCACAGGCAGCTGTCAGGCACTGACGGGCCCCTCGCTTGATCACTCCAGGGACAAGGACGCCCTGGGCTGGGTGTCACCGACTCCTCCGCGTTCAGGCCCTTGGCTCTGCAGGCTGGGGGAAGGGCCCGGGTCTCGGGACGTGACTCTCCTCCCCGACAGAGCTGGGGACCCAAGCCCCTTCCTCTCCCCTCCCCGACCCCCGCGGTGGGGCCCCTGGTCGGTCCCGGGGCCGCTCGGCACCTCCCCTCACCCCGACGGCTTCGAGGCCCTCCCTGGCAGAGCATCCCGACTCCTCCCGCGGCCCCTCAGGCAACGCGGGGAGCCGGTGGCCCCCAACCCAATTAGCGGGGAGCATCATCGTCCCCGGGCACAACCGCTGTCCTTCCCTCAGGGGACACCGCCACCTGAGAGCCTTGTCCCCAGATTCCCTTGCTCTAGTACGTCTCTGTCGCCCCTGGGCGACGCGGGGGCGCAATTAGTTTCTTCCAATTAGTTTCCCCTCTTTGTATAGAACCCATTCAAACTGTGCGCGTACTCCTCCGCGCGAGGGGGAAAGTAGTCCCGACCTTGCCCGCGATTTCTGTTCTCGCGTCGGGCGCATTCACTTTGGGAAGCCGATGGGACGCTCGGCGGGATCCCTGGGGGAGGGTGGCGCGGGGCCCACGGGGTGTGAGCGGAGGGAGCGGGGCGCTGGGGAGGGGGAGGGGGCTATCAGGGCGGCTAACTCCTCGCTGTTGCCTCGAGAGATGGATCATGGGGCGTAAAGCGATCGCAAACCTCAAACCACGTACAGTGGGCGATACGCGTCAACCCAACCTGGCCAACGGAAGCGCAGAGCCTTTCCCCCCCCCCCCTTCCCGTGATCCCGCCCCCGCGAACTGATGGACGCGCACCGAGACCTACCGTGCCCCTGCTTGCCGCCCGATTCCCGCGACGGCCAATGGAAGCTCACGGAGGCGGAGCTTGTGAGCGACGGGTTAGGCTGTGCGCGGCCCTCCTCCCCCCCCAGGCCCCGCCCCTCCCCCCGCCCGCCCGCGGCTCCCGGAGTAGTTAGAGCCAGCGAAGTGCGGGCGGCGATGAGAGCCAAAGTTGCGCTCCGTTCGGCGTCCGGGGCTTGAGGCGGCTCGTCGCTCCGCCCGTCTGGGCCTCCTCTAGCCCCAACTCGCGCCAGCGGATCCCGCGCGCTCGCCTGCCCGGCCCGGCGCCCACCTGCGCCCCCTGCCCGCGGCCCGCCGCCCGCGCCTCGCGAGCCGGGGTCCCAGTCACTTTGGCCCGGCCCCGGGCCCCGCCGATGCCGGCCATGGTGGAGAAGGGCCCCGAGGTCTCAGGGAAGCGGCGAGGGAGGAACACGGCGGCCTCCGCAGCCTCGGCCGCCGCCTCAGCCGCCTCGGCCGCCGCCTCGGCCGCCGCCTCTGCCGGCACCGCCTCCGCCTCGGCCGGCACCGTCGCCGCCTCGGCCGGCACCGCCGCCGCCCCCAATAATGGCCAGAATAAAAGTTTGGCGGCGGCGGCTCCCAACGGGAACAGCGGCAGCAACTCCTGGGAGGAAGGCAGCTCGGGCTCGTCCAGCGACGAGGAGCACGGTAGGTGGCAGCCGCCCCCGCGGCCGGCCCGCGTCCGCGCCCGCGCTGACCGCCGTGCTCTGCTTCCCCGCAGGTGGCGGCGGCATGCGGGTGGGACCCCAGTACCAAGCGGCGGTGCCCGACTTCGATCCCGGTGAGTAGTGAGCGACGGGAGCCCGGGAGACAACTTTGTTTTCGTGCGTGCTGGCCTTCGGTCCGCGGGGGCACTCGGGGCGCGAGGGCAGGCGGCGCGGCACCCTCGCACACGCGTGTGCTGCAGATTCGGGTGCGGGGAGGCCGCGGGCCCCGGTGGGGACAGCGCAGGGCCCGCTGGGTGCCCTCCACCCCCCGGCTCTGAGGAAGCCACACCTGGCCGGGATGGAGTGGGAAGTCTCTGCCTCCAGGTGTGGTGCACCGGAGCTAGGACGGGATCCCGGGTGGCAGTGCTGGAGAGTTGGCGTCCTGGGGCGCTCGGACCCAGGCAGGGCTCCGCAGAGACTTCTTACTCGGAACTGTCTCCTCGCGTTACCCTGCCAACCCTACGCTCTTACTGCCTCTCGACTCTCATCCCATCCCGTCCCGTCCTGTCTCGTCTCGTCCCGTCCCATCCCATCCCATCCCGTCCCGTCCCGAGGGCCAGTGGAGTAACGATCTCCCCTCCCTCCACCCCAATCAGGTAATAAAAGAAGTGTGCTTTCCGGAGAGCATCTGTCTAGATAAGAGAGCCGGGCTTGTGGCTGTTATTTTAGGATCTGTTTGTAAATGTGTGTTTCCTTTATTTCTTTTTTTCTTTTTTCTTCTGGGGGGGGGATGGGGTGGGGAGGAAGAGGTTGTGAAAGAATAGAACCATCAAAAGGTTCAGCTAACCGACCGTTTCCATCTACTAGAAATCCTTGTCCCCATGAAGGGGCATTTTTACTTGCCTTGCTGCTGATCTGTGTGGAAGCAAATTTAAAGTGGTACGGGGGTGAATCCTAAAGTGGGGTGGGGGGAGAGAATCCTATTAGACAAAGGAATTTGCTAGATTTTAATGCCTGTGATTCTGTCCCATCTCTGTATGAGACTGTCTTTCAAGGTGGTTACAGGAAATGTTTGAAAGGACGTGGGTTTTGTTTCAGAAATAAAATTCAAAAGACAATCTTGTACAGCCAGAGTGAACCATCCTGGTTGGAGGGCTTTAGAACAGGAGGTTTTTCTAAGTAGGTTATACCACTAGTTTGAAAAGATAAATGCTTTTCCTTGGAAACAAGACTGCAGAAAATTGCAAGGATCTGGTCCTTGAAAAAGGAGATTGCTTTTAAGTTGCTATTAAGGTACTGAACTCTATGTTTAGGTAAAAGTGAAAGCTTAGAAGGGGGGATCCAGGGTGAGTGTTTGGACGTCCTGAGAATAAATGACTTGCAAATGCATGGCTCGACCCTCATAGTTCTGTAGTGTAATAGTGTAACTCCCTTCTTCTTAAACTCCTGCTAGTGTTCGGGATTGTTTCCCCTTTACCCACATCTTTTTCTGGGAGTCACTTTTCTTTTTTCACTTCTGAGCAGGGCTTCATCCCTGGGTTGGCCACCAGGGGAAGCATACTGCTTTTTGGTTACAGTTGACCCTATCCTCATTTTGTAGGTCAAGTCTGACTGCAGTGATACATAGAACATTAAGCTTGCCACAAAGTTTCTCTCACGAGTTATTCTTAAAGTCTGAGTTGAGCAGTTAGACCTTCTAGAAACTTGGGTCATTTTTGTTACATATTTTGAAAGTTTATCTAAAAGTTTAATGGGGGCGGGCACTGGTGCTCACGCCTTTAATCCCAGCACTTGGGAGGCAGAGGCAGGCAGATGTCTGAGTTTGAGGCTAGCCTGGTCTACAGAGTGAGTTCCAGGACAGCCAGGGCAACACAGAGAAACCCTATCTTGAAAAAACAAAAAAAAAAAAAAAAAAAAAAAGAAAAGAAAAAAAAAAGTTTGATGGGACCTCGGTAAAGGACATATGTAATGGTCACAGGATTTAGATGTCTTAATCTCTGCAGTGCCATTGAGGTGCCTAGTGCCTTTAGAGTCATATTCTTTTTCACCCCCCCCCCCCCCAGACAGAGTTTCTCTGTGTAGCCCTGGCTGTCCTGGAACTCACTCTGTAGACCAGGCTGGCCTTCAACTCAAATCTGCCTGCCTCTGCCTCCCAAGTGCTGGGATTAAAGGTGTGCACCACCATGGCCAAGCTGGACTCTTCTTTGAAACATCAAGTGTCATGGGATAAGTTTTGAACTCTTAGGACATTTTTGTTGTTGTGACACAGGGTCTGTCCATAATGTAGGCTGTCTTAAAAATTTGCTATGTGGCTGGGCAGTGGTGGCCCACGCCTATAATCAATCCCAGCACTTAGGAGGCAGAGGCAGGTGGATTTCTGAGTTCCAGGACAGCCTAGTCTATAGAGTGAGTTCCAGGACAGCCAAGGCTATACAGAGAAACCCTGTCTCAAAAAACCAAAAAAATTAAGTAAAACATTGTATATGTTCTCATGCGTAGCTTTATTGTCAATTGACTGTTCACATTAATATTTCAAAACTTCCTATTTTGTGTTTGTTTTAGTTTGGAAAGTAATTTAACTGCTATGACATTATTTAAAACCCTGCTTTGTCAATCCGAACACTGGGACACATTTGTTTACTATTTCTGAGTGGATTTTTTTTTTAAATGTTGTCATTGAATGTAAATTTCAAGGAAAGTCCTTTTTTTTTTTTTTTTTTTTTTTTTGGTTTTTGAGACAGGGTTTCTCTGTGTAGTCCTGGCTGTTCTGGAACTCACTCTGTAGACCAGGCTGGCCTCAAACTCAGAAATCTGCCTGCCTCTGCCTCCCAAGTGCTGGGATTAAAGGCCTGCGCCACCACCGCCTGGC
The DNA here is from genome assembly GCA_019843815.1 of Montemys delectorum. Classification (NCBI taxonomy): domain Eukaryota; kingdom Metazoa; phylum Chordata; class Mammalia; order Rodentia; family Muridae; genus Montemys; species Montemys delectorum. Next base: position 16,399 of record JADRCD010160549.1, read on the forward strand.
AAAAGTCTTGGGTTTTGTCTTGTTTTTTTGAGGCAGGGCCTTACTATGTAGCCCTAGCTATCCTTGAACTTTTTAAGCAGGCCATGCTGGCCTTGAACTCAGAGTGCTGGGATTAAAGGTGTCAGCCACCACACCTGCCTGAGACTTGTGTTTTAGAACAGAATTGTGCAGCATCTTTGTCTCACAGTACTTTGCTTTTAGATCCAAGACAGTGCTCCTATGCCCCAAGACAGGATTTCTCTGTGTGGCTGCTCTGGACTCTCTATAGACTGGGCTAACCTCAAACTCAGAAATCTGCCTGCCTTCCTCTGCCTCCCACCACACCCTGCCCTTTAAATGGATGCTTTACTTGCTCATGTCTGTGCACCACGTGTGTGTAGTGCCTTCTGAGGTCAGAAGAGGGCACCAGAGTCCCTGGAACTGGAGTCATATAGCTGGTTGTTAGTACCATATAGGTGCTGAGAATCATACTCAGGTTTTCAGAGTAACCGTGCTTTTAATTTCTGAGCCATCTCTCCAGCACCACAAGACAGGGTCTTTTATGTACTTATAAGAAGTTAAGGGCTGGAGAGATGGCTCAGTGGTTGAGAGCACTGGCTTCTTAAAGAACCCAGGTTCGGTTCCCAGTACCCACATTGGCAGTTCATAACTGTCTAACTCCACGGATCTAATATCCTCACACAATCGTGTGTGCAGACAAAACACAAATGCACATAAAATAAAAACAAATTATAAGAAAAAGAAATTAGGAATGTCAGGCACGGCCACATACACCTGCAATCCCAGCACCTGGAAGGCTGAGGCAAGCAAAGGAGCCCAAGGCCCTGTCTTAAAACCAGAGACAAGGGCTGGGGGAGATGCTCTGTGCATGAGCACTTGCTGTGAGAGCCAGAGGAACTGAGTTCAGAGTCCTGTCACCTACCTGAAAGAGGTGGGCGTGGCCACACATGCCTGAGTCTAAGCTTCCATGTTCAGTGAGAGGACCCTGCCTCTAAATAAATACATGTAGAGATTGATAGAGAAAGATCCTGACCTTCAGATTCCTCTGGCCTCTGCATGGGTGTAAACACACAGAAGTAAAAACAAGAAGGATAATATAAAGCCAAAGGCGGTGTTCCTGCCGTTTTCCTCTGAGTGCCTCCTTTCCTTCTGGTGCTCGGGACCGCACCCAGAGACCTGGCCTGCTAATTACATGTTGATGCCAGCTGTGTTACTTATTATTTTGAGTCAGGGTTTCACTTTATATCCCTGCCTGGCTATGTAGATTGGGCTAGCCTCTTGATTCACAGAGATCTGCCTGCCAGTGCCAAGATTAAAGGTGTTCTTTGCCATGCCCAGTTCAGAGGCATCCTCAAATGCTTTTTTTTTTTTTTTTTGTTTTTTTTTTTGTTTGTTTGTTTTGTTTTTCGAGACAGGGTTTCTCTGTATAGCCCTGGCTGTCCTGGAACTCACTCTGTAGACCAGGCTGGCTTCGAACTCAGAAGTCCGTCTGCCTCTGCCTCCCAAGTGCTGGGATTAAAGGCATGCGCCACCACCGCCCGGCCCTCAAGCCCTCAAATGCTTTTGCTGAAGTTTTTAAAGCATTTTCCCCCTTACCAAAATTTGAGTGGGCAGACAGTGTTCCTTTCTCTTGTGGGTTTTTTTTTGGGGAGGGCAGGGGAGACACAGGGTTTCTCTGTGTAACCTTGGCTGTCCTAGAACTCACTCTGGAGACCAGGCTGACCTCGAACTCAGAAATCTGCCTGCCTCTGCCTCCCAAGCGCTGGGATTAAAGGCGCGCGCCACCAACGCCTGGCTCTCTTGTGTTTTTTAGACATTGTGTTCCTTATGTAGCTCTGGTTTGGCTGGCCTGGAGCTTGTGATGATCTCCTGTCCCAGCTTCCTGAGCGCTGGCTTACATGCAGGAGCCACCACACTCGGTCTACAAAGCTTAAAAAACAAACCGAACCAAACAGCAAGGTAGTAAGATGTGTGAATGGTTATTCATTGATTTTTATTTTATTTTATTTTTTATTTTTTTAAAAATAGGGTCTCTTTAGTGAAGACTGGCCTCATAGCTTAGGGCAGGCTTTCTGCCTTGGCCTCTTATGTAGTAGCATGAGCCACCAGGCCTAGCTCGATGATAATTTTTTCAAGTCTAATTTACTTATTTGTAGACCTCAGCTTGACCTAATTTCTAGAGCGGTTGAAACTAAGAGTACCTTATCATGTTCAATGAGAATTTAGTTCTGTCATCCTCCCACATAGCAAACAGAGTGGGTAGAGAGCTGTCCTTCTGGGACAGATGCACCTTTGGTAGTCTGATTAGGCCTAGGCTAGGTTGATGATGGTCTGTGCATTGTTGGGGATGAGAATACCATCTCTGTTCACAAGGAGAGTCTTGACCCTTTAGAGGTAAAGACAAAAATCAGGATGCAGTGTCCCCCTTTGCTGCTGCGTGTGACATCCAGGCTGTCTTGTCACTCTTGCCACAGATTATGCTGAGCTGTTAGACTCAGTATTAAAGAGGAGTGGGGCGAATGCTTAAGTTTATCGCTGCTTTGACTCGTTTCTACATTGGTAAAGCCCCTCTTATTTTGGTATGAATACTGTTTTTTCTCTAAAATATGAGTGTTTCCTGCCTCTTGCTGATAAACAATAAGAGACCTTCCATGAAATTTTTTGAAAAGATCTATTTATTTATTTTATGTATATGAGTACTTTATCTGCATGTACACCTGTGTGCCACAAGAGGGCATCAGATGCTTGTGAGCCCCCATGTGGTTGCTGGTAATTAAACTCAAGACCTCTGGAAGAACAGTCAGTGCTCTTGATGGTTGGTTGAGCCATCTTTCCAGCCCGTGGACAATGAAATTTAAAAAAATTCTTTTGTTTTTATTCTTTTTAATTGTGTGTATGGGCCTCGGAGCAGTTAGAGAAGCACTGTGGGGAGTCAGTCTCCACCATGTGTGTTCCAGGAATAGAACTCAGGGCTTCGGCTTGGTGACAAGTTCACCGAGCCATTTCAGTGGTCCTTTCTTGAGTTTTAATAGTCCTGGGGTTGTCAGCTTCTTAGTTTTGTGTGGTGTTAGGGGTTGAACTCAGGTTTAGTGCATGCTAGGTAAGAACTCACCAACTGAGCTACATCGCAAGCCCTGTGTATTTCTTTGGTTGTTTTTGTGATGCTTTGTATTTTTTTTTTTAGCCAGAGGAGTACAGTGGTAGGATGTTATGGTTGGCTTCAGTTGTTTTCTTAGATATATGTTATGTAAGTTTATTCTATGGTTTTTTTTGTTTTTGTTTTTGTTTTTTTTGGTTTTTTGAGACAGGGTTTCTCTGTGTAGCCCTGGCTGTCCTGGAACTCACTCTGTAGACCAGGCTGACCTTGAACTCAGAAATCCGCCTGCCTCTGCCTCCCAAGTGCTGGGATTAAAGGCGTGCACCACCACCATCACCACCACCACCACCTGGCTTATTCTGTGTTTTTATTATCACAGTTCTGACATGCTAAATAGAATTACAACTTTCATAGAAGAGGAAAAAAATTGGGAGGGGCAGATCAGGGTATCATAGATGCTGTGCAGGTGCCTTCCCATCGCGCTTCTGCTCTCCTATAAGCCTTCGCTGTTCTTTTTAAGGTAGTCTTTAATGGTGCTGTCAGCCAGCCCCGAGTTTGTCCTCATCCTCATCCATCTGCCCCCTGAGTTTATGGATAACATTGGCTCTACCATGTCAGATGACTTGTAACAGTGTTCTGCCTTGTGCATGATAGGCAGTTATATGAACTGGTATGTTCTATACTTTTCACCAATTTTTTTTTTTAGGGGGAAGGGGAGCATTTTTGGGAATTGAACTTAGGACAGGCAGGTACTCTATTATTGAGCTACTTCCACAGTTCTCTTTCCCCCCTATTAACTTGAAAAATACATCCATCCATCCATTTATCCATCCACCCACCATCCACTCATCCATCTACCCACCCATCCATCTATCCACCCATCCATCCACCCACCCATCCATCTATCCACCCACCCATCCACCCACCCATCCATCTACCCACCCATCCACCCACCCATCCATCTATCCACCCATCCATCTATCCACCCATCCATCCACCCACCCATCCACCCACCCATCCATCTATCCACCCATCCACCCACCCATCCATCCACCCA
>JADRCD010160550.1:0-30775 GCA_019843815.1 Montemys delectorum
ACACACACACACACACACACACAAACACACACACACACACACACACAAACACACACACAATCTGCTGCCTATTATAAAGGAAAACACACAGATGTGGTAACCTTTTCTTTTGCATATAATTTCTCAGTTTTAAAAAGTCCTCTTGTAAGTCTTATTTTTAAATTTTGTTCCCTATATGTCTCCTGACACACTACTACACGTTTGCACATTTTCTCTAAGCAGAAAGAGAGAGAGAGAGAGAGAGAGAGAGAGAGAGAGAGAGAGAGAAGAGAGAGAGAGAGAGAGAGAGAGAGAGAGAGAGAGAGAGAGAGAGAGGGAGGTAATTCACTCTGACATGTTCAAAACACAAATGATTTGCTTGTATAAACATATGTGCAAAAAGGCTTTCCTTTCAAGAGGAATGCAGTTATGGAAGACTTTGGTAATTAAAAGGGCCCTATTGTTTTGCAATATTTTAAGCTATTACAGAGAAAAGCCCACTTGCCAATTTGCAATTTGTAATTTGAGAATAACTAGGAGCAGCAAAACACTTCAGGATGTAATGTAAGCTGTATACTCCACAGCATTAAAAACATATTTCTGGGATCCACAGCACACTTTGAACTCACTATTGTGTTATATTGTGTTAGAGGTTTGTTTTTTTTTTCTGCTGATTAGCTTTACAACTTCCTGACTAAATTCTAAAGTTCTAACTTCCTTAGTTTACATCATGGGCTCCTAAATGTTCCCTCATTCTTAGATCTCTGTTCCACTGCCTCTATTTCAAACCAAGAACGTTGCCTTCTGAATACTAAAGACAACATTAATAAATTATGTTCTGGTTCTTAAGGTATGAATAGTGTATCCGAGAAGGCAAGAGTTAACCAAATGAACCAATTAGAAAACAATAAATATAAGAAGCTCAAATACTTTCTTGCTTCTTCTAGGATGTAGTTTTGCTCCTTATGTTGACGTTTTCCATCTATTATCCTTTGTAGGGCTGGATTTTTGGAAATATTTTGTGTAAATTTTGTTTTATCATAGAATATCTTGTTTTCTCCATCTACAGTAATTGAGAGTTTTGCTGGGTACAGGAGCCTGAGCTGGTATTTGTATTCTTGTAGGGTCTGTGTGACATCTGCCCAGGATCTTCTAGTTTTCATAGTCTTTGGTGAGAAGTCCAGTGTAATTCTGATGGGCCTGCCTTTATATATTACTTGAACTTTTTCCCTTACTGCTTTTAAAATTCTTTCTTTGTTTGGTATATTTGGTGTTTTAATTATTATGTGACGGGAGTAATTTCTTTTCTGGTCCAGTCTATTTGGAGTTCCGTAGGCTTCTTGTATGTTCATGGGCATCTCTTTCTTTAGGTTAGGGAAGTTTTCTTCTATAATTTTGTTGAAGATATTTACTAGCCCAGTACATTGGGAGTCTTCACTCTCTTCTATACCTATTATCTTTAGGTTTAGTCTTCTCATTACATCCTGAATTTCCTGGATGTTTTGGGTTAGGAGCTTTTTGCTTTTTGCATTTTCTTTGCAAACTGTTGTGTCAATGTTTTCTACGGTGTCTTCTGCTCTTGAGATTCTCTCTTCTATCTCTTGTATTCTGTTGGTGATTTTTGCATCCATGTCTCCTGATTTCTTTCCTAAGTTTTGTATCTGAAGGGTTGTCTCTCTTTCTGATTTCTTTATTGTTTCTATTTCCATTTTTAGATTCTGGATGGCTTTGCTCATTTTCATCACCTGTTTGATTGTGTTTTCCTGTAGTTCTTTAAGGGGTTTTTGTGTTTCCTCTTGAAGGGCTTCTAACTGTTTACCTGTGTTCTCCTGTATTTCTTTGAGGGTGCTATTGGCTCCTATACCCAGCAAAACCCTCAATTATCATAGATAAAGAAAACAAGATATTCCATGAGAAAACAAAATTTACACAATATCTTCCCACAAATCCAGCCCTACAAAGATAATAGGTGGAGAACATCAACATAAGGAGCAAAACTACACCCCAGAAGAAGCAAGAAAGTAATCTTTCAACAAATCCACACAAACCTTATTCTACCTTTTACAACAAAAACAACAGGAAGTGACAATTACTTTCTCTTAATATCTTAATATAAAAATTAATATTACCAACTTAACTTAATTGATTGAAATCCAAAAACATAAGGAATTCGAAATTTGTTGATTGTCATCCAATGGTCTCTCTAATTTGATAATTGGAGAAATAGGTCCAATATTGTAGAATCTATATACACTTTCAGCTTGTTTGTTCATGACAGTGTCTTGCTGTGTACAACATAATGGTCTTGAGATCTTGCTTCACCTATCTCAGCCTCTCTATTAGTAGTATTGTTTATTTCATGTTTTTACACTATACTATGATTTTCAGAACAGCTTATATATTTCAAAAGTATTTATATACCCAAAAGAAACATAGACGATTAACTAGGGAGGTGGCTTGTAAGAGAACAACAAAGAGTGAGACTGAATGCTTTACTTGACATCTCTAACTCTTGTATCAAGTTTGAAGAGGAGGACTTTATAAGTTACTCTTTCTGTGAGATGAATGCTTTTCCAAATTACCACAGCTAATGAACCAGATTCTTACCCTCACCTAATGTTCGTGCCACCCTCCAAGCAGAACCATTGTTCATTGAAACAGTTGGTAAATGACTTTATGGATAGACCATCTTAATACTTACATCATTTCTTAAATGAATATAACCTGTTCTCTGTGGGCTGAGAATAAAGTCACTCACTCAAGTCAAATAGCTTTGACCATAGCAGGATGTCTGTATCCAAAAATCGTGCCTACAATTTACTTTTTGGTGCAACAGAACTGTCAACTCTCAGCTTAGCTACAATGGAGGTAAAATTCTTTGGTGATGTGAGGGTCATTGAAGTAAAGGTTTATTGCAATGAAATCCAATGTCTAAAAATTGTCTTATTTTGGGCTTGAATCACAGTAAGAGCCAAGATTTTAAACTCTACTAAATACAAAAAAACAAATAAAAAGTCTTTATATATTTATGTTCATTTAAGAAAATACTATTGGTGATGTATAATTTTGAAGTGTACAGTTAATATGTTTGGAGTTAATTAAAATTTATATTGAGAAAAATGTATTTTCACTATGGCTGTAGATGAGCATCTATATGACTGTTAAATTGATTGTTGTTTTATATCAAACAACTTTTATAATACTTATTTTTATTGTTATAAAATTTTATAAATTATAAGGATTATGAAAAAAGATATTGTAGGTATTGAAGGGGGGGTCTCTGAGAGAAGTTGGCGTACAAAAGGGAAACAAGGATGTGATTTAATTCTATTTACTTAAAATATGTTTTTAAATGTTAACAATTTCAGATAAATTGATATCATGTAACTTTTCTCATCATAATGCAATAAAAGTTAAAAAAAAATAAGAAAAAAAAGAAGCTCAAATACTAATACTCAGAAATTATCAAGAATTACAAATTAAGCCTTTGCCACTGAATGTTTGAAATTTGTATTAATTTTTTAAATTATTGATCCTTAATCAAATCTGTATTGTATCACATGACTCATCATCTTCTTGTTTATAGTCACTATTATATCTAAAACATAATTAAATGAGGGAGATAGAAGAGCATAACTCAGGTGCAAAGAGAGTGACAGACTTCAGCATAAAGCAGGAACATCAGCAGAGGCTCTGGCTACTGTGAGATGGCTGAAGTTAAGTTGACATGAATGTTTACCAGAAGCCTTCATGGAGCACTGGGCTGGAAATAGTCCTTTCAGAAAACCCATCTGTACAACCACATGTTCATTTGCATATTGAAAGATCCAGACTGTTAATATCTTTTTACTGATCATTTCACATACGTGTTTAATAACCACCACTATATAATTTTCTATAGAAGACATTTGCGGAAATATGAAATTGCATATGTCAGATATAAATTTGGGAAGAAATTCTGGTGTAGGCTGGAGTTTTATGTCTTAGTTTAGTAAATAAAGGTTATTAAATAGGATGTATGAGGGCCCAGGGATCACACTTATCAAGTTCTTTCTCCAAGTTTTTTATGTTGTCCTCTAGAAAATGAAATTCTTCATAACTTAAGCTGAATAATGAGACAATTTAAAAACCTCAATGTGTGTGTATGGCTCTGTGTCTATATATCTGCAAAGGCTACATGCCTGTGCCTGTGCGTCTCTGTGTGTATGTGTCTGTGTATGTATGTCTCTGTATGGGTACATATGTGGGTGTATTGTATGTGTTTATCTGTGGTATGCGTGTGTTTGTGTATGTGTTTGGTGGGGGTCATGCACATGTGTTTGTCCATGCAGAAAAAAATGAAAAACATACATTTTAACATCTGATACATATCAATAAAATGACATCATCATTGAAATAATAAAATAACCAGAAGAAAAAGTCACTTGCAAAAAGGAAATGCCAGATGTGGTTCAGACCTTTACTCTTAGCTCTCAAGAGGCAGAAGTTGCAGACCTTGTGAGTTTGACGCTACCTGGTCAATGGAGCAAGGATCAGGCTGTCAAGATGTAACAGTGAGAAGTAGTGAATACACAGACAATTCTGGGACATATTGTGAAAGCAAGTACAGTTCAATGTGCTCAAGCACAGATGCCCAACATCCTCAAGCTACAAGTCCACAGTAGAACACAGTGACAAGCTAAAGTTTATTGTTGCGTTTTTTCCTGCACATCTCATAGCAATCCGAACTGTTATTTCATAGATTTTTACATCACCATTGCAAAAGAAGCTAAAGTGACTACAGTAACTTTAAAGTTTAAGAAAAACATTCTGGGAAAAGATAGGTATTTTTTCTTTGTTATTTTGTTAGCCTACTATATTGAGATCACCTGAGGTGAAGGGCTAATATTAGAGTTTTAGGAAAGGAGATTCTAAAATTACTCATTACAATTGTTATTTTTACAAATGCTAAATATAAGAACAAATTAAATCTCAACAAAGGTAGCAAAGTCAAAACCCTTTATCTAATTATAAAAGAATACACCACTTGATTTTCTAATACCCAATTGTCAACCTTAAAAACATACATACAAGTAATTATTATGAATATGTATGAATATGTTATGACTATCTTTGACTATATAAAGCAAATACATTTATATGTTAGTATATGAAAAATCTATAACACTTAACAAAATCAATGCAATGAATTTGAGAGGTATATGTGAGGATATGAAGGAAAGAAAGGAGAAAAGAAAAGGAGCGATATTATTCAAATCTCCAAAGAAAAAAGAAAAATATTTAAAATATATCAAAGAAATGATTTAAAAGTTAAAAAATACTACTCAACAATTAACAAGTAATTAAGTGACCAGTAAACAAATATATGTATATGTATACATACGATATATATATATATATAAAATACTATATATATAGTACATAGTATTATTTTACATAGTATTTTATCACATAATCCCCACTCACCACTCAATACTTTGCTACCATGCTCTTTGTGATCTCTAATTTTTGTTATTCCATTTGATTCCTAAGAGAATGGACCTGGATCACCTTCAAGGGCAGGAGTTTCAGTGAGCCACTGCCGACAGAGGCTGACTTCTGAACTCTGTCTTTCCCGTTACAGAGGCCTCAATTTAGCCAGGCTGATCTAGGCTGACATTACTACTAAAGGTCTATAAATATGACCCTGTGCTCCAGAGATTGTTTCACTGTGTGTTGATTAAAGCCTTGTCCATCCCCTTGTCCTTAGTGAACTGGCAGTCATGAATATGCATGCTCACTTTTCGTGGTCTGTTTTCTTCACTCTTTTTTTTTTCTTCAATGTTTTTCTTTTATTAGATATTTTCTCTATTTACATTTCAAATACTATCCCCTTTCCAGGTCTCCCTTCTGGAAACCACCTATTCTATCCTCCCTTCCCCTGCCTCTATGAGGGTGCTCCCCCACCCACCCACTCCTGCCTTTCTGCCCAGGCATTCCCCTACGGTGAGGCATTGAACCCCCTCAGGCCCAAGGGCCTCTCCATCCACAAAGCCATCTTCTGCTACATATGCTGCAGGAGCCATGGGTCCACCCATGTGTACTCTTTGGTTGGTGGTCCAGCCTCTGGGAGCTCCAAGGTACTTCCTGGCATGCACAATAGTGTCTGGGTTTGGTGTCTGTATGTGAGATGAATCCCAGGTGGGGTAGTCTCTGTATGTCCTTTCCTTCAGTCACTGCTCCATACTTTGTCTCCATATTTCCTTCTGTGAATATTTTGTCCCCCCTTCTAAGGAGCACTAAAGTGTCCACACTTTGGTCATATGGTCTGTGAATTGTATTTTGGGTATTCTGAAATTTTGGGCTAATAACCACTTATCAGTGAGTACATACCATTTGTGTTCTTTTGTGACTGGGTTACCTCAATCAGGATGATATTTTCAAGTTCTTCTTCAGTCTTGAGAAAACCTTTTGAGTTGAGACTGATGGGTTGTCCTGTCTTCATAAACTCCTGAGGGCCACCTATTTTCCTACCAGAGTCTTTGAATATTTATTTTATACTTACTTTGTTAGAGTGATTCCATTCTTTTCAGAAGAATAAGCCAGGATAGCCATGTTTTCTTTATTTGCCAACAGTTTAGATTGATGTATTCCATTGACTTGGAATTTTATGATAGTACCTCTTTGTAAAGAATTTGTGAACAACTAAGTACACATAGTGTTTATATCTGTTGTTATACTTAGTAGTATACTAGTGAAAAAAGAAGTCTTTAAAAACACATTCTACAAATCACAAAAGAACACACATGGTATGCATTCTCTGATAAGTGGATATTAGCCTAGAAGATCAGAATACACAAAGTACAAACCACAAACCATAAGAAACACAAGAAGGAAGCCCAAATGATGATACTTTGTTCCTTTTTAAAAGGGGGAACAAAATACCCATGGAATGAGTTGTAGAGGCTAACTATAGAGCAGAGACTAAAGGATGGACAATTCAGAGACTGCTCCACCTGGGAACCCTTCCCATAGTCAATTATCAAATCCAGACACTATTGTGGATGCTGGCAAGTGCTGGATGACAGGAGCTTGAGATAGCTGTCTCCTGAGAGGCTCTGACAGTACCCAACTAATACAGAAGTAGAGGCTCACAGCCGTCCATTGGACTGAGTCCAGGGTCCCCAATGAAGGAGCTAGAGAAAGGACCCAAACAGCTGAAGAGTTTGAAACCCCTTAGGATGGACAACAATATGAACTAACTAGTACCCTCAGGGCTCCCAGGGACTAAAACTCCAAACAAAGTACACATGGTGGGACTAATTGCTCCAGCAGCATATGTATAGCAGAGGATGGCCCAGTTGGTCATCAGTGGGAGGAGAGGACCTTGGCCCTGTGAAGGTTCTATGCCCCAGTGTAGGGGAATGCCAGGGCCAGGAAGCAGGAGAGGGTGGGGTGGTGAGTAGTGGGAGCTGGGAGGGAACAGGGGATTGTTTTAGTTTGGGATTTTTTTTATTTTATTTTTTTTCTTATTTTCTTTTCTTTTTCTTTTTTCTTTTGGAGGGGAACCTGGGAAAAGAAATATTGTAAATAAAACATTTAATAAAAAGATGAAAAACAAACAAACAAAAAATCACATTTTAATAGCATATGTAATTATGTGTATACACTCCTACTCCAGAGAATATTAAATTATTATCAATATTAACCACACACTAGGGAAATTTAAAAAATTCATCCTCAACTCAGAAATTCTGGTAAGAATTGACTTCAATACAGCAGACAGTAATATTCTTTAGGAATATGAACCAAATCTTTAACTCTCATTTAACTGTTGAAAACACTTAAAAATCTAATGGGTAATTTGCTTAAATCATACGTTTGAGACTTTAACCCAAGCCTGAAAGACTATTGATCAAACAGCTACCTAGGTACACCTGGAGAGTACTATCTAAATACATCTTGATTGGAATTGGCTAATTAAATCAGATAAATGGGAAGTAAATGAATAGTTTAAAATAAATTCAGAGATTGTAGAAGTGAGAACACAGACACTTTGAGCAATCAGCAACCTCAAAGCTGTCTTGATTGTCTTCCCTAACCCCTGGCTGATTTCAGGAAGTCACATGTGTGATTTCCTGCTTTGTGTTATTGTGTACACTTATCCTGTGCCTCACATGTAATGCAAAAGAGAAAACTTGAAATTATGAGCATTTGTTTTGCATACAAATTTACTTAGAGGGTTTTCTCCATTCAGAAGCTCCCTAGGGAAGTCCTTCTACCCACCTTGGGTCTAATTGCTCAGCATAGACTGAACTATAATGTCTTTCCCTATGGTAAGGGAGGAATTTGTAAAGAAGAAATGCTATATATTGCATAGACCTCCAACTGGCATCTTAAACATTAATATACCTTCATGTTTATAAAACAATATAACATTAATTATTTCCAAATATAAACACATACTAATGGTACTAAATTAGTTCTTAATTTAACATTCTGGGTATTCTAAGTCTTGACACAATAAAAGTAATTTTGGTTACTATTCCTTGTGTTAGTAATGGTTGGGCTCCCTAAGCTACCAGAGACTTCCAATCCTCTGATGAAACATGGAAACAATATATATTTTTAGTTAAAAACTTTCATCTATACTTACTTTCATTTTTATGCCAACTATTTGGAATAAAGCTTAACTGTAGTAACTCTTTCTTGTTTGTTGTGAAAAGGGGAAGTAGAAAGGGATTGACTACAAAACCAAATGTATATTGCTGTGAATTCCTTTTGCAATAATTTTAAGTTTTTTCTTTGCCTGCTCTTCCTATACTGGAAACATACATATGCAAACATACATGAAAACAATCCTTACAAAATAATTTACTTTTTCAATTTGAGAATCAAAGCAGTGAGCCAATAATCATGGGAAAATGAAACGCTGAAACAATGATGCTATTCCCAACAAGGCACATGCCTTCCATACATGAGCTGAAAACAGTCTTGGGCTCAAAGTAATGGACATCAGTGATTTAAAAAACTGGTAGAGCTTTTAATTATTAGATAACATTACACTGTTCAAATGCAAAAAGCAATCATGTAAAGAAAATACAGTTTTAGGACATCCCTGGTTATGGTAAGAGATTAGCTTTTTCATCTTTTTAAATAAAATATGAAGTAGTAACAATAGCACAATGCAAGCCAGGGATAGATAAATTCTCAATAGGACAGAAGTGAAAGCCAAGAAACAGATCCAGGATCATATGTAAGATATATAGGCATTCAACATCTGTTGTGTTGTGACAAGCAGCCTATTTCAACAGAAAAGTAATGCTGAGTTCATGTTCCCTTTGTTAAAATAAAAACAGACTCCAGTTAAAAGAAACAAAACTAACAAAACCCAGAACTTTGAAGCAGAAAAGAAATGATTCTAAACGATACTATGTAAAATCAAGAACAATTTACTTATTTTTCAATTCTGAAAGGGGCAATGATTTTTCTTAAAACAGGAAACAAGCCTTAGAATATGCAATTTAGAAACAAGACTTAATTTAAAATACATTATAGCAATACCTATCTTATAAGACTTCAAAAATAAAATAAAAGGAGATAAGGTAAAATTGCTTGTTTCCTTTTGTTGATTGTTTTTGTGCCTGTTGTAAATGTCATGTACTTTTATAGGAGATACTAGGGTTCAGTTGCATGGTCCATTTGAGCACAAAAGGATACAGTTCTTTCTGCTTTGAGTTCCCTAGTGAGCATAAGAGGGTAAGCCATCCTCTTTATATTATTTTATTTTTATTTATTAATCATTTTATTTGTTTACATTTCAAATGTCCCACTTCCGGTCTCCTCTACATGAACACCCCACCACATTTTCCTCATCTTTATTTTCATTGCCCCGATGATTAAGGATTTTGAACTTTTTTTTTAGATACTTTTCAGTCATTAAATATTCCTCAGTTGAGAATTCTTTGCTTAGCTCTGTACCCCATTTTTAATAGGGTTATTTGATTCTATGGAGTCTAACTTACTAAGTTCTTTATATATTTTGGATATCAGCCCTAATCAGATGTAGGGTGGGTAAAGACCTTTTTTTCTGTACATTGCTGTTTTATCCTATTGACAGTGTCCTTCACCACCTTATAGAAGCCCTTCAGTTTCTTCCTTTCTTTCTTTCTTTCTTTCTTTCTTTCTTTCTTTCTTTCTTTCTTTTTATGTTTTTTGTTTGTTTGTTTGTTTGTTTTTGTTTTTCGAGACAGGGTTTCTCTGTGTAGCCCTGGGTGTCCTGGAACTCACTCTGTAGACCAGGCTGGCCTGGGACTCAGAAATCTGCCTGCCTCTGCCTCTCAAATGCTGGGAATAAAAGCATGTGCCACCACTGCCCAGCAGCTATTCAGTTTCATGAGGTCACATTTGTTAACTGTTGATTGTAGAAACTGAGCTATTGGTGTTTTGTTCAGGAATTTTTTCCCCTGGGCTAATGTGTTCTAGGCTCTTTCCCACTTTCTTTTCTATTAGTTTCAGTGTATCTGGTTTTATGTGGAGGTCCTTGATTCACTTGGACTTGAGCTTTGTACAAGGAGATAAAAATGGATCAATTTGCATTCTTCTACATGCACAACACCAGTTAGACCAGGACCATTTGTTGAAAAATGTTGTCTTTTTTTTCTACTGTATAGTTTTGATTTCTTTGTCAAAGATCAGGTGAACATAGTTTTTGGGCTTATTATTGAGTCTACAATTATATTTCATTGATCTACCTGTCAGTCTCTGTACCAATACCATAAGGTTTTTATAACTATTGCTCAGTAGTATAGCTTGACATCAGGGATAGTGATTCTTCCAGAAGTTCTTTTATTGTTGAGAATGGTTTTCACTATCCTGGGTATTTTGTTATTCCAGATGAGGTTGAGATTGTTCTTTCTAGTTCTGTGAAGACTTGAGTTGAACATTTGATATGGATTGCATTGAATTTGTAGATTGCTTTTGGTAAGATGGCCATTTTAACTTAGTTAATTCTACTGATTCATGAGCAATGGGCGATTTTTCCATCTTGTGAGAATTTCTTTCTTCAGAGATTTCAAGTTCTTGTCATACAGATTATTCACTTGATTGGTTAGAGCTTCGCAAAGATATTTTATGTTATTTGTAGCTATTGTTTCCTTAATTTCTTTCTCAGTCTATTTATCCTTTTTGTAGAGAAAGGCTACTGATTTGTATGAGTTAATTTTATATTCAGGCACTATGCTGAAGTTGTTTATCAGAAGTAGAAGTTCTCTGGCAGAATTTTTGGGGTCACTTATATATACTATCATATCATCTGCAAATAGTGATACCTTGATTTCTTCCTTTCCGATTTATATCCCTTTGACCTCATTTTGCTGTCTTATGGCTCTAGCTAGAACTTTGAGAACTATACTGAATAAATATGGAGAGAGTAGGCAGCATTTCATGTCCCTGATTTTAGTGGAATTACTCCAAGTTTCTCTCCATTCAGTTTGATGTCGGCTGTTGCTTTGCTAAATATTGCTTTTGTTATGTATAGTTATGTGACTTGAAATTCCTGTGTTGCAGGATTTTCCTTGTCCAATTACATTAGTGCAGAACAGTCCTGTGATTGGACGGATAAAGGGAGGCAAAGCTAAGAGTTAGAGAAACAGAGAGCATGTAGAAGTAAGAGGAGAAGAACCATGGCAGCAGACATGAACCCAACTAGCCTTTTCCAGCCATAAGTAGCTATGATTTCACAAGGCTAGAAGTATTGGAATAAAGCTTTTATCATTATCAATTGGCTCTGAAATTATTTTATTGGCATCTTGTAAATTATGATATTATTGATACATAAATCTGATTGGTTAATTAAGCATTAAGAGTCTTGGTTCTACCAGGGTTCTAGGTATTGTGATGTGATGGTGAAGTGTGCAAGCAGCTTGCCCCCGGACTTTCTCACAGAAGTTCCCTTTCCTCCTGAACCTTCCTGCAGGTCCCCACCCTGTCCCTGGCTGTTCAGAGGAGACCTGGTCTGGCGCCGGAATATCACTATCCCTGTTTCCATAAAGACACCCCTTAACAAATCACAAATGCCTGCTTTAGAATAGACAAATAGCAGCCTCCCCCCCACCCCCCACCCCCGTCTCTGTGTTGCTGAGGCTGGCACTCTCGCTGATAAATGGCTAATCACTTTCCAGGTGCAGCTGGTCCTGTCCTTCAGAAAGAAGAAAAAGAAAGAAAGAAAGAAAGAAAGAAAGAAAGAAAGAAAGAAAGAAAGAACGAAAGAAAAGAGAAGAGAAGAGAAAAGAAAAGAAAAGAAAAGAAGAGATCCTTGAGAAAATAATCAGGGAGTCACAGGCAGGCATGACTAGCAGTAAAACACACTAATTTTTGCTAGCACCACAAAGTTATTCCTCAGGTCAGAAAAGTACTCCCCCCTTCCCAGTCTTGTGATTCTGCCTTGCTGCCTGAACAAACAATATAGTGTTTGAAAAATGATTTGTTTTGTCACTCCCACGTCACCCTAAAATCCAAAGAATCTCTAACTATGCTGTATAAAAGTGTCGAGCCTTCTAGATTCGGGATGCATTCCTGTCCTGTGCAGTGGGAAGAGTTGCAATCCGAGTCTGACTTGTATCAATAAAAGACTCTATTTGCATCTTTACATCAGGCTCACTGGTTCTGAGAGCTTTCCTGGGGGTCTCTCAGAATCACAGACAGAAGATTTTGGGGCTCGTCTGGGATTCCCCAGTGGATCTGTGGAATCTGCAACCCAGAGTGTCTAAAGCCTGCGAGTGAATGTGGTGAGTGGTACGTCAGTGTTTCTGTATTGTTCATTGTTCATGTCTGTTCTTTCTGGCCGCATTAGAGAAAGCCTTGAGGTAACAGTGTATTCAGCAAGAAGTGACTAAAGTAGACAGGCTGGACTGTCACCTCCGTAATAGGGCATAGAAAGACATTCCTGACCCCAGGTCCTGCGTAGATGAGGTTCCGGCCCACCGGTTAGAAGTGCTTGAGGAGAGACCTCAGCACAATCTGCTTCTGTATCCACCTCGCTTCCACTTTCCGAGGAGAGAGACTGTGAATCTTTTTGTTTGGATTTACTTTTGTTTCCAGTCACGATCTGGCTACTTCGTGCCTGTGGTTTTGTTAGTGGTGTTTCTGATAGTGCTTAGTCTAGTGTTGTACTGGATGGTGACAGACACAATGGAACAGGTTAACGCTCACTCTCTTCCCTCCCACCCCCTTAACATTGATTTAGCTCACTTTAAGGAGTGAAAACCAGCGCTCACAATCTTTTAGTGGATGTGAGCAAGAAGGAACCGCACACACGTCTTGCAGCTCCGAGTGGCCTACTTTTCCTAGTGGGATTGCCAGCAGAGGGAACTTTCTCCACAGAAACCATAGAAGCATCCAGAACAAGTCCCCTACATTGTAGTCTGGAAAGATTTGGTTGATAGCTCACCACCTTGGGTGAAATCTTTGCCTGTTACCTCAAGGAACTCTACTTCACCTCCAGGAACCATGCCCGCTCTGATGGCAGAAGAACAAAAGTGGGAAGTCCTAAAGTCTTCTCAACCCCTTGATCATCGTTTACAGGACATTACTCCAGAAGAAGTTATCTTCTCACTGCCGTATACTTAGGCACCATCTCTGACCAAGGCAGCGGCCCCTGCCTCAGTAGGGAACCTGCCTCCACTTGTGCTCGCTCTATCCAGGGGTCCACCTCAGGTGTACTCACCCCAGGTGTTTCTGCCTGTGCCCCTGTACAGAGGACTTGCACAAGCATACCCACCTCCATATTTCCTCTTCCCTCAGCACCTTCATCCATGCCAGCAGGTTCCCCATAGGTATACCCACCTCTGAAGTTCCCACTTGTGCATCTCTATGGTGGAACTGCACAGGCATACCCACCCCAGGGGATTCCCCCAGCAGAACCAGCAGTCCCTGCACTGGCTCTACTGCTGCCCATGTATCCCGCAGAGGGAGCACCAAAGGTTCTAATGTCCACCTCGGTGATGGAGGGTGGTCCAGCCCAGCAGACTAGCAGCAGACATGCTACAGCACTGACCCAGGCTACAGCACCAGAGGCAGACTCCACTATCTTATCTTATTGCCCAAAGGGCCAATTGATGAACAGGGAAAACAGTCTCATCAGTATTGGCCTTTTACTACAGCTGATCGTTACAATTGGAGAAGGGAGCATGCTCAGTTTTCAGACAACCCTAAAGAGCTCATTGGTCTCTTAGACATCATCCTTTTTACCCATCAGCCCACTTGACACGATTGTCAGCAATTGTTGTAAAATCTCTTTACAACAGAGGAAAAAGAAACACGTCATCCTGGAGGCCCAGCAAAACATTCCAGGGGCCAATAGCACTTCAACTCAGAATCAAGCTGATATTGATGAAGGGTTCCTTCTCAGGAGACCAGCTTGAGATCATAATACAGGGACAGGTAAAGAGTGTCTTCGAGTCAATCACAGTCTTTAATTGCAGATCTCAGGGCAGCTGCCAAGGGGCCCACAAATCTGGCTAAAGTTTATGACGCCAGGCAGAAAGATATTGAAAGCCCAGCAGAGTTCCTCGAGAGGATTATGTACTCTTTCCACCATTATACCCACTTCGATCCTGAGAAAACAGAGGAATCAAACACAGTAGTGCTGGCATTCATAAATCAGTTAGCACTGGACATCAGAAGGAAGTTACAGAAACTAAATAGACTAGGGAAAAAGTTATTGAGAGATTTAGTGGAGGTTGCAGAGACAATGATGCATAACAGGGAAACTAAAGATGGAAAAAAATTCAGACAGTGAAAATATTAAACAGTGATCTAGCCAAAGTTCTGCTGGCCAACAGTACTTGGACCAGAGCGAAAAGAGATGCCAGCTATGGAACATTGCAGATAGGAGGGAATCTGTAGAAGGCTGCCAGCCAAAAACTAGAGAAGGCTACCCGTCAGAGCCTGTAGAAGTCCATTGACAAGCCTTAGGTAAGAACTATTGTAAAGAAGAAGAACATTGGTCCAGAGAATGCCCAAAGAAAAAGCTCAAAATTAAGACTATGGTCACTGAAGAAGAGGAAGACTGAGCACATTCAGTGCTTATAAAGGCTAAAGGGTCATTGTCTGATGAGAAATCCTGGGTCCAGGTAGCCACAGGCACCAAATAATATTCATGGACTATCCAAAGGACAATGGACTTGAGAAGGGGAAGAGTGTCTCACTCCTTTATAGTGATCCCGAATATCCATATTCCTTGTTGGGGAGAGATCTACTAGCCAAAATGAGAGGCCAGATTCATTTTGACCCTGGGAAAATCTGAATAACAGACCAGAAAGCCAATCCAATCCAAGTGCTGAAGCTTGACCTGGCCTCTGAGACTGAATATAGACTGTTGGAATCACCAGATGCCCCCGAACAAGATCTAGATGCCTGGTTGGCAGTTTCCCCCAGTGTGGGCAGAGACTGGAGACATGGGGCTGGCAAAACATCGGCCGCCTGTATTTGTAGAGCTCAAGCCAGGAGCAGACCCAGTATTGGTCTGCCAATACCCTATGTCCCAAGAAGCACGGAAGGGGATCATTCTCCATATCTGAAAACTGTTGGCCTTGGGAATCCTTAGATCATGATAGTCAGCCTGAAACACCCCATTATTGCCTTTAAAAGAAGCCAAAGTCCAATGACTACTGCCCTGTCCAGAATCTACAAGCAGTTAGCTGCAGAGTGATAGACATACACCCAACAGTACCTAACCCTTATACCCTACTGAGCTCTCTACCTCTAGATCAGAAATTGTATCCTGTTTTGGACCTAAAGGATGCTTTCTTCAGCCTACCCTTGACTCTCAAAAGCCAGAAATACTTTGTCTTTGAGTAGCATGATCCTGAAAGAGACAATACTAGACAAGTCACCTGGACCCGCATGCCTCAAGGCTACAAAAATTCACTCACTATTTTTGATGAAGTTCTGCATGAGGACCTGGGTGAATACAGAGTCAACAATCCAAATATACCTCTTGTGCATTACATAGATGACCTTTTAGTTGCAGCAGAAACAAAAGAAAGATATAAGAAGGGGACCCAGAATCTCCTATAGGCTCCGGGGGACATGAGATATCAGGCGTCTGCCAAGAAGGCACAGCTCTGTAAGACTGAGGTCACTTCTGTCTGCTACATGTTAAAGGAGGGCCAGAGGTGGCTTTCCACAGCAAGAAAAGAGACTGTTCTCAGTATACCAATCCCCCAGAGCCCAAGACAGGTGAGAGAGTTCTTGGGATCTCCAGGCTTTTACAGACTGTGGATTCTGGGTTTCACTGAAATAGACAAACCCTTTCATGAGGCCACCAGAGAGACCAAAGATGATCTTTGGTCTCAAGATCATCAAAGGACTTTTGAGACGATAAAGCAGGGCCTACTGTCAGCACCTGCTTTGGGGCTACCAGACATCATTAAACCATTTCACTTATACATAGATGAATGGAAAAGAATAGCTAAAGAGTTCCTGACTCAAAATTTGGGACCATGTTAGCAGCCTGTGGCTTATCTGTCAAAGAAATTAGACTCAATTGACTTTGGGACAAAATTTAGCCATGACTATTACCATACAATCAAAGGGGTACTCAAACAGCCACCTAACAGGTGGCTTAGGAATGCTTCAATGACTCATTATGAGACTCTATTAATCAACCCTGGCCAATTTACTTTCCAGCTGCCTGTTTCCTTAAATCCTGCTACCCTTCTCCCTGACCCTGATCTGGACCACCCGCTCCACAAATGCAGTGAAATCCTGGCACAAGCACATAGTACTCAACCTGACCTAAAAGACTCACCTCTTTTTTGGGGGGGGAGGAGGGTTGAGATAGGGTTTCTCTGTATAGCCCTGGCTGTCCTGGAACTCACTCTGTAGACCAGGCTGGCCTTGAACTCAGAAATCCTCCTGATTCTGCCTCCCAAGTATTAGGATTAAAGATATGTGCCACCACTGTCTGGCCCGGCCAGGTACAGAGCAGACTTGGTTCAGAGACAGAAGCAGTTTCTTTCAAGAGTGTCAGAGGACATCAGGAGCAGCAGTAACTACAGAAACAGAGATGACTGGGCCCAGTCTCTGCTCCCACATACTTCAGCACAGAGCTAAACTGACAGCAGTATCCCAGGCCCTTATCATGGGGAAAGGGCTGGCCTTCAACATATATATGGATAGCAGCTCTGCATTTGCAACCACACGTGTACATGGAGCCATATGTCATGAGAGAAGACTCCTAACTGCAGAAGGAAAAAATATCAAAAACAAACATAAAATCCTATAATTACTTGAAGCCCTCTGGCTGCCAAAGAAAGTGGTGATCGTACACTGTCCAGGCCTTTAGCTGGGCAGTGAATAACAACTGTGGCTAGAAATAACAACTTGGCCAACAAAGCTGTCAAACAGGTGGACCTAGAGAAAACAGCTGCCTCTGTATTAGCTGCAGCCCTACCAGAACCACCCCACACCAACCCACCGGAATGCCCAGTCTACACAGAAGAGGAGATCTAATGGTCCAAGAATCAGCCCATGAGTTGGTACTCAGAGGGCTCATGGCAGACAGCTAAAGGTAAGCTAATACTAGCCTGGCAAGATATATCCTCAGGACAATCCATAGAGTCATCCACATTCTCATGAGATGGATGGCTGACACAGTGAAATTCTCCAAAATGACTTTCAGAGACATGCAAAATACTATTGAGAACATAGGGTCAAGCTGCAAAACTTGCCAATTAACCAATGCCCACAATACTGCCAAACATCCATGCTCTCATCTCAGAGGTAAGAGACTGGAGGCCTACTGGGAAGTTGATTTTACAGAAGTTGAACTGGGAAAGTACGGCCACGAGTATTTACTAGTTAGTGTTCGTGGACACCTTCTCTGGGTGGACAGAAGCATTTCCAACAAAGACTGAAATTGCAAAGGTAGTGGCTAAGAAGTTGCTGGAAGACATCCTACCCAGGAAAGGATTCCCTCATATGATAGGGTCAGACAATGGGCCAACATTTGTGTTCAAGGTAAGCCAGGAAGTATTGAGATTTATTGGGACAGATTAGTAATTACATTGTGCATATCAACCCTAAAGTTCAGGGCAGGCAGACAAGGTGAACCAGACATTAAAAGAGACTTTGACTCTCAAAATTAGCCATAAAGACTGGCGGGAACTGGGTAGCACTCCTTTCCTTTTCCCTATATCGAATGAGGAACTCTCCCTTCCGGATGGAATTAACCCCTTTGAAATCAAGTATGGCATCCTCACTCTTATCATGCTTAACTTTCAGTCAGCAACTATTGCAGAATCATAAGATGATGAATTCATAACTAAGGTCAGAGCAACCCAATGGGCCTATGAGCAGTTTTGGCCTAAATTGCATGTGCTCTATGAAGCAGGCTCTAGAACCATACAAGTTTTGACCTGGAGACTGGGTCTACATGAACTCTATGGAGTCCTACTAGAAAGGACCCTACATCATTTTGTCAAAAACTTTTGAGCAGCTGATGAGATAATCATGCAATTTGTTGTTGTTGTGTTTGCTTATACAGTGGATTGTTGATGGATTTCTCTTTATTCTCAGGATGAAGACTGTTTGATCAAGGTGTATGATCATTTTGATGTGTTCTTGTATCCTGTTAGGGAGAATTTTATTGAGGATTTTTGCATCAATTATTGATAAGCTAAATTGGTATGAAGTTCTATGTTGCATGTTTGTGTTCTTTAGGGAACTGAAGCTTCATAGTGTGAATTTGGTAGGATTCTTTCTGTTCCTATTTTTTGGAATAGTTTCAGAAGTGCTGATATTAGATTTTATTTGAAGGTCTGATAGAATTCTCCACTAATTTTACAACCATCCATTCTTGGGATTATTTTGGTTGGGAGAATTTTAATGACTGTTTCTATTTCCTTAAAGGTTATTGGACCGCTTAGATAGTTTTCCTGGTCCTGAGTTAACTTTGGTATCTGATGTCTTTCTAGAAAATCATCCGCTTCATCTAGATTTTCCAGTTTTGTTGAGCACAGGCTCTGATGATTTTTTTAATTTCCTCAGTTTCTGTTATGTCTCCCTTTTTCATTTCTGATTGCTGATTTGGATACTCTCTTTGAGCTCTTTTGTTAGTTAGACTAGGTGTTTATTTATCTTGTTGATTTTCTCAAAGGATCAGTTCGTGGCTTTGTTGACTCTTTGTGTTGCTCTTTTAGTTTCTAACTGGTCGATTACAGTTCCTAGTTGGATTATTTCCTGCCTCTACCCCTCTTGGGTGTGTTTTCTTTTGATTCTAGAGCTTTCAAAGGTTCTATTAAGTTGGTAGTGGAGGATCTCTCCAATTTTGTTATGAAGGAAATTTTCCTCTTATCACTGTTTACATAGTGTCGCATAAGTTTGGATATACTATGCCTTCATTTTCATTATATTCTAGAAAGATTTTAATTTCTTTCTTTCTTTACTCTCTGACCAAGTTATCATTGAGTAGATTGTTACTCCGTTTCCATGAGTATATGGGCTTTCTGTGGCTTTTGTTGATATAGAAGAGCAAACTTAGTCCTGGTGCTCTGACAGAATGCTTGGGTTTATTTCAATTTTCTTGTATCTGTTGAGGCTTGTTCTTTGTCTGATTGTATGATCAATTTCAGAAAACGTACTATGAGGTGCTGAGAAGAAGATATATTCTTCTATTCTATTTTAGGGTGAAATGCTCTGTAGATGTCTGTTAATACCATTTGGTTCATAACTTCTAATAGTGTGTGTTTAATTGATCTGTCCATTGGTGATAATGGAATATTTAAGTCTTCTACCACTATTGTGTTAGGATCAATGTGTGTTTTGAGCTTTAGTAATGTTTCTAAATTACAAACGTGTGTGCCCTTGTCTTTGGAGCATAGATACTCAGAACTGAGAATTCATTTTGTTGGAATTTTCCTTTTATTAGTATGAAATATCCTTCACCATCTCTTGATAAATTTTGATTAAAAGTATACTATTTTGGATATTAGAATGGCTACCCAAGCTTGTTTCTTGGGAGCATTGTGGAATTTTTTTTTCCAGGCTTTTAGTGTGAAATAGTGTCTGTCTTTATCATGGATGTGTGTTTTCTGTATACAACAAAATGCTAGGTTCTGTTTACATATTCAATCTGTTAGCCTCTGATTTTTATTGGGTATCTGAGTCCATTGATATTGAGAGATATTTTTGGCTCCTGTTATTTTTGTTGGTAGTGGTGGCATTATGTTTCTGTCATTCTCTTCTTTTGGGTTTGTTGTTAGATCATTAATTTCTTGGAGTTTTTTGGTGTGGTTTCCGTCTTTGTTTTGGAGTTTTCCTTCTATTTCCCTCTGTAGGGCTTATTAGTGGAAAGACATTGTTTAAATTTGGTTTTGTCATGGAATGTCTTGATTTCTCCATCTATGGTGATTGAGAGTTTGTTAGGTATAGTAGCCTGCACTGGAATTTGCAGTCTCTTAGGTTCTATATTACATCTGTCCAAGATCTTCTGGCATTTTGAGTCTCTGCTGAGGTAGCTGGTGTAATTCTGATAGGTCTGTCTTTATATATTATTAGGCCTTTTTCCCTTATTGCTTTAATTTTCTTTCTTTTTCTGTGCATTTAGTGATTTGATTATTGACGGGAAGATTTCTTTTCTGGTCCAATCTATTTGGTCTTCTGTGGGCTTCTTATACATGTTTGACCCTCTCCTTACTTAGGTTAGGGGAAATTTCTTCTATGAATTTGTTGAAAATGTTTCCTGGCTCTTACATTGGGTATCTTCTCTCTCATCTATTCATATTATTCTTAGGTTTGGTGTCTTTACTGTGTCCTGCATTTCCTGCAAGTTTTAGGTTAGGAGCATCTTGCACTTTGTATTTTCTTTGATTGTTGTGTCAATATTGTCTATGACATCTTTTACATCTGAGATTCTCTTTTCTATCTCTTGTATTCTGTTGGTGATGCTTGCATCTGTAACTCTGATCTCTTTCTTAAGTTATTCATCTCCAAAGTTGCCTTCCTTTTTGATTTCTTTAACACTTATTTCTATTTCCACTTTTAGATCCTTGGCACTTTTGTTCAATTCCTTGACCTGTTTGATTGTGTTTTCCTGTATTTCATTAAGGGATTCATGTGTTTCCTTTTTAAGAGATTCTACCCGTTTACCAGGTTTCTATTGTATTTCTTTAAGGTAATTATTTATGTCCTCCTTAATGTCCTCTATCATCTTCATGAGATGGGATTTTTAGGTTGTAGTCTTGCTTTTCAGGGGTGTTAGGGTATTCAGGGCTTGCTATGGTGGGATGACTTAGTTCTGATGGTGCCAAGTGACATGGGTTTCTGTTGCATATCTTCTTACAATTGCCTTTCATCATCTGGCTATCTCAGGTGTTAATTGGCCTTGCAGTTTCTGACTGGACCCTGTTTCTCTTGTGAGACTGTAAGTTTGATTGTGATAGACCTCCTAGGAGTTAAGCTTTCTCTGGGTACTGAAGAGGGTGAGGAGCACTGGCTCTGCCCTGGTGCTGGATTGTGGGCCAGAAGAAAGATGTGTGTCCAGCAGTCCAGGGTGGATAAAGCCTGCCTCCACTGGGGCATGTGGAGGTCCCAGTTAGATCAGGAATTTAGGTAGGGGGGTATTTCACTTCTGATCTGCTTAAGAATCTTATTGTCTCTGGGTGTGGGAGGGTTTTGGATAGTCAGCTGTACCCTAGGCCATGATGTGGCAGCCGTGTTCTTTATGGGAGAGTCATAGACATACTAACTCTGGTGATAAATTTAAATTATATATCTGGACTAGCGTTACACTCATACTATGCATTTCTCTCTCCCCTTCTTTCTCCTTTATCTTACATCTAACTCTTCTGCTCACTCACTCTGTCTCTCTTGCATCATAATATGTCTGATTAACAGATGACAAAGAGACTGGTGTCAGAGGAGACCATGGTAATAAAGCCACATCCTCATACTTCCTTCAAATGACACTCAGAAATTGTCTCAGGCTGAGAATAATAAACTTTTGTGGATATCTGATACTGAAATTTAAATCCTAGCATAAAAGTCCAGAGTAGCAATGGAGAGTCTGTACCTTCAGTGAACTTAGCTTAGCCTTCCATATCTTTTCTAGCTGATACTGAAAGCTTGACACTTATAAACCCAGCTTCCTCTTACTCACATTATGAACATTTTAACTCATTGTATTTTCTTATTAAGAATGAATTATACAAGTGTAGATCAAATAAAAACTGAGACTGTGTGGTTCATGATTAAAAAATAAAGTAATGAAACAATGTGTTAAATTATTACCGTGAATTAAAGCATTTGCCTTTATATTGTTCAGTGATACTTTCTAAATTCAAATTAAAGGCTAAATGAATGTTGAATCACTGAAATTATGCAATTTTTGTAGTTTATACATATATTTTCTCTTTATAAGGCTGTATAAGTATTAATCATAATTGTCTCACTTCTATCTTATGTTTTCATTAAATAGACACATATCTTACCCAAAATATTTGGAATATATTTCAATTGCTATCAGTAGTATGTAGTTCCTTAGAAAATTAATTTGCACACTAAAATCTGTACATAATTGTAAAATGCCACATATAATTTTTAATGTACATAATAAAGTACTAATGAAAGTAAACCTATCTACTTCTGCAAGCATGTACAAGTTCATTGTAATTAAGAACACTACATTTGTGTTATGTCCTTACTTATATATAAGAAAATATATAAAGGAAATTAATTATATGTTACCTTATTACTTTTCCTTTTATTTTCTTTCTCAGTATTAGGTATTAGCTAATTTAATAAATTAAAATGATTTTTAAAATACACAGAATTAAATGTTTAAACTGAATCAATCAATGGAAAAATTTTTTTCTTGTGGATGTCCCAGTTTTCAATCAGTTACAGATAGAGTGTGT
The DNA here is from genome assembly GCA_019843815.1 of Montemys delectorum. Lineage (NCBI taxonomy): Eukaryota > Metazoa > Chordata > Mammalia > Rodentia > Muridae > Montemys > Montemys delectorum. Next base: position 22,878 of record JADRCD010160550.1, read on the forward strand.
TTAATGTGCATTCCTTTGGATATAATATTGTAGAGAACATGGATTCTATGCTTACAGGGAATCTTTAGTGTTGCATGTGGTTTGCCATGCCTATAAGATGGGCTTAGATAAAGTTGGAGCAGAACTGAGGGAACACCCAACCAACGACTGCCCCAAGTTGAGATGAGATGGAAATGGGAAGAGGGATGTTTAAGGGTGGGACTGGGAAGAGAAGAAGGAGGGGGGCTATAATAAGGATGTAAAGTGAATAAAAAATATATTATTAGAAAAAGGATGTCAAAGAACAATGAGAATATAATACAGGTATCTCTTCTGCTCACACAAAATTTATTTCCTTCATTGGGTTTTACCTATAAATCTCAAAAGCAAAAATTCTAAAAACTTTAGTTGTAAGAAAACATTAAACCAAGCTTTGGGTCTTGCTACATGTGGGCTGCTACATGGCAATTCAAGTGACCTGCCTATGAAACCGGCCTTGTCTCTTATTAGTCATTCATGGATTAACTAAGTGTTAAACCTGAATGACACTCCAGAATCAGCTCTTTCATTTCCATTTAAATTCATGCATGCTAATGTTACAGCAGATAGCTCATTATAGGATAGGTAGAACTATAATTACTTTCTAAGTGATCTCTGAGTTACAGTATTAGTTATTTCATCTTTACATGCTAGCATATGTTTCATAAAAATTAGTTAATGTCTCATACAGGTTCTAAAATGGTAGACTAAGTGGATAAAAATAAAAGTAGACCAGTTAACTAATTTATTATCATTTTTATTATTGAAACAATCTTTAAGTTTACATATTTGATCATATCCTTCTCTCTCTTGTTGAACCTAGAATTCCATAATTCCAGCTCATCAAGTAAATCATCTTGAGTTATTTCTGTGGGGCTTGTATTTGGTTACAGTTTGGCGAGGTTTATTATTTTTCATTGAGGAGTATTGTATTGCTTTTTAGGGTTTTAGATTTTGTTGTTGTGTTGACGGTCTGGTTTGTTTGTTTTTGATAAAGAACTTAAAGTAAGGTGGATATGGATGAGGAGAAGAATTGAAAATTTTTAAGGAAAAGAAAAACTACTCTGTTTACACTATATTGCTTCTGATTATGGACGAAAATGTTAGAGAAGTTTTCGATGATAAGGTGGCAGAAAGCATGTTTGTGTTGTTGGAAAGTACTTGTGGTGTACTGGCAATACTGGGCAAATAAGATGGCCTGCTAAATCATCAAAATCTCACTATGAAGAAAACTGGATGTACCATTTAGTGACAATAACCCATGGACCATGCCCTATCCTAGGCATTTAGCAAGCAATGTCTTCATCAATTTTCAAAAAAGCCCATTGAACTATGGCTAAAAATCTCATTTTCCAGACTAAGCCATAGTTGCCTTAAGAAAAAATGTCCAAAGCACAGATAGATTGAGGGATAGCAGTCAGACTGAAACATACTCTGAGGCTACTGAATACCTCAGCCAATCCCTTGGCTACATAACACATTAGTACCTAGAGACAATCACTCATGGTCCATATGATGTAGTCTACTCTTTCACTTTTTTTTTTCAATCTGTTTCTTATCTCCTTCATAGAATGGATAAATTATTGATTTGTAAGCACCAAGATTAGATACCTCAGAAAGCACATAAAAACTGGGCAAGTGTAGCAGCCACCTGCAATTCTAGCACCAGGAACCAGAGACAAGGAGTCACCAGCTCAAGATGATTTACTTGATGAGCTGGAATTATGGAATTCTAGGTTCAACAAGAGAGTCTGCCTCAAGAAATAAAGTGAAGAAATGTGATCAAGAATAGCTCATATCAACATGTGGATTCCACATTATTACGTATACACACACACACACACACACACACACACACACACACAGAACTTTCGTGTTACCATCAATACCAATGTCTATATGCATTCACGCACAAAATCCAGATACATATGCATATACAAAAATAAAATATGTACATATGGTGCTAATAGGCTAAATACTATTAAGTACTTACTTGGTCTTGATCCATTCGGAATAAAGCACCCCAGAGTTATTTGGTATCTTGATTAGAATGCTTCCAATTTACTTAGCGTATGTTATTCCCAAGTATCCATTTCACTTACTAATTTAGAGGAATGTTTCCTTCTTCGTGCTGCTTTTAATATAGGTCATTCTTAGAGATATTTTCTCTGATCCATATAATAGTTCAATTTAATTGCAGGAGATGCATGCCCTTTATTATTTTATGTATTCACATGCCCATTTTACTATCTATAATATTCTGAATCCTCATCTTGTGAGTGGAAGACATCAATGAACACAAGAAATATATTCACCCCTCTTATATTTCAGAGAAACAAAATGGTGAGACAGTGTCTTTTTCCATATTACTTTAGTAAATATTGTTTACTTTTTAAAATATGCTATTCTATAAATCATAAAATTAACTTATATAAACCATGAAGTGGAATTCAGTGTCGTGTCACAATTACTCATATATACAGTATGTAGTGATCAATTCTCACTTCTTCCCTTCTCCTTCATACACACTTCTGTACAAAACCCCACTCAAAACTGATCACATATCTAAAAGAATAATTAGGAATTATGGAACTAGTCAAAGAAACTTTAGGAAATATCCATTGGTATAGTCAACTACTTTCTAGGTATCTTTAAATGCACAGAAATCAAAGCCTTAATATGTAAATGGAATTATATTGAACATTTTTGAGGGAGTGGATTGAGTAAGCACAAGGCTGGTATGCTGACCATTTAGTAATTTGAATAATAGATTTATGTAATTTTGTTAACTGAAATGTCCAGAGTTTAGAAGTGAAAACTAACATTAGAAATTATATTTAATTCCATTAGTAGTAGTGACATTTTGAGACTAATGTTAAATCTCAAGTCTGTAATGTTTAGTTCTTGTAGCAGTACAGAAGCTAAGCTATTTCTAAACCAGTGTAATTCTTGCCCATCTAGGAAATCTGCAAATTTATGAGAACAAGAGTGGAATGGGCCAACTTATCAGTGAATATGTTTGATATAGAACATTTTCAATAAACTCACTCAGGATGCAGAATGAATACTAAATCAAACAGATGGGTAGATAAGCATATGCATACAGCCATGAAAACATTGAGAATGTTCCTAATTCAAACTCCTATGTTGTTAACATCATATACCTTTATGTTCTCAGTATCATGGTTTAAAATCCAGAGAGTTTGCATAAATGAAATACTGCAGATTTTAGTACTGTGCATCATCTGAAATGTACAGAGCTACATTTGCAATATCCTATAAGGTTGAAGTTTTAGAAGCTTATGTTCTGTAGCTATAAAGAAACTTATTGGGGAGGGAAGAACGAAGGCAGGACAGTAGGATAGACAGAGGGAGAGAAAGATGTTAGGGGGAGTCACATACACCTAGGCCCAAGTATAACCTTGCATATTTTAATGAGTGAGGTCTGGCATGGTGGCATTTCTTGGTTGTCCAATTGTCATCTGGAAATAACTAAAATCCAAAGACTGTCCATAACTGTGAGGGATTTTTTCCCTTTATGAAATCATGTTAAGTGAGAAGACTCACTTTTAACCCAGATTTTTGAGGTGAAAAAAATAATCCTGTCATCTAGATCTTTTGAGGTGGGAAGAAATACTGTCTGGTGGCAGCCTAGGTAAAGGACACAGAAGAATGAAGCTCTTTTTGCCTGCTTGTTCTTGCTCTCTCTAACAAGTCCATTTCTTTACTGTTATTAGAGCCTCCTTTCTCAGAATTCCAGAATATACTGAATACCAGGTGAGTCTCCCAGCTTTATAGATTCAAAATGACTGGACGCTTGGACCTTCCACTCATAGGCAGCAATTGTTAGACTAGCTGGACAATAGCCTGTAAATCGATCTAATAAATCCCCTTAGTATATACACAGAAAAATTCATAATTTAAGTTGTGTTACTCTAGAGAACCCTGAGTTTTCTAGAATCCTGTAAATAAACTGAGAATAAAGCTATCATCATTACAATCAAAAATTAATTAAAAGTACCTGATGCATAGTATTTTGTCAGAAATTATCTATGATGTTCCATTATTATCCCTAGAATAATTTCTGCTATCAGAATAAACAACTGTTCATTCTTCACAGCTCAGTGGAAGCATCCAAAGCCTTTCACAAAATTAGATAGTAACTTAGAAACATTTAGATATTTTTTTGATACCCTAATAACATTTATTTTGCCTGCATTGTAACAACTAAAGCCTTATCCATTTGCATTGCCTTTGTGTCTTTGGGTGGAAAGCCTAGCTCCCAGGACAAAACACAGAAGAAAAGATAAGATCTGACTGTTATACATAAAGATGCAAGTAAACTAATACCTTGCATAGAACAATAGAAAACAATTACAGGCAATTTCCAGAAATCAGTTAAAATATGTCTTATTTCATATTTGGCAACTGTACTCACTCTCAGAGCACCTCCATGTTTGATTAATGTGCAATGATCAAATTATACCTTAGGAAGAAAATAAAAATCAATTAATGCATGGGTTACTGTTCTTTAGTATTCTTTTACTCCTCTTCCCTTTCTTTTTTTGCTCTCCCTTTCTTATTTTTTTCTTTTTTGAATTACAAGCCAGTGGTAAATAATCCAAAGATGATGTTCACTATTGGGAAAGGTGCCATGCTGGCAATGGTTTAGTATGACAAAGCATGTGAAAATCCAAACCCGGAAAAGTCTTGAGACTCTGGCCTTATTGATACAAGAAGTTACAGTGAATGAATCTGTGAGGTTTAACTGTAGTAAAACAGTTTAATCAAGATATATATCTTTGCCATATCATAGGATCATAGGGTTGGAAGGGCTGTGGAGGTCAAAAGGTTGTTGTTTCACCCCCAGGAAACTACTGCAACTGAGCTGTCAGATCATACATGCAATGCAAATGCCATGGAGCCATACAGGTCTCAGTTTATTTTGAGTATCACCCATGCTGCCAGTTATTTCAACATCATTGTTTGCTTTATGAGTTTGTATTATTTTATCTGTGACCAACTCACACCACATGCAGCATTTACCTTAATCCATGAGAAAACTCAAATATAGGGTCATCCCAGAGATACACCTCAATTTCTCTTGTCTTTCCCAGTATTATATTCCTCTTCCCCCCATCTGATTCCTCCTGTTCCTGTCCCTTTCCTTCACCTCCCTCCACACCATAAGCCAGTCAGACCAGAAGAACAGATTTTATAATTTTTAAGGTTCAATTCCTCACTAAATTATGCCACTATCATACTAGATTCTCTTCTTAATTCTATAGCTTTATATTTTATAATTAGGATTCTAATTCATCTCTATATTATTAGAGTGCACATTGTGTTACAAACTGGGCTATGATTAAAAGTTTTCAATTGTTGTATAGTAATAAATATTGCATTCAATATGAATAACTGAATAATTTTCAGTTGCATTGTTACTTGAGCCATGTAATGTATGGAGATACTTTGCTCAACACCTTTAGATTTCAATATATGCAAAGACAGAATTTTTAAGAGTTTCCTAACTGTTTGTTCTGCGTCAGGATAGTTACCATGGGAAGCCATGTGTGACTCTGAACTCTATTACTTATGTTTTCTCCTATACAAATTACCTTAGAAGAATTGAACGTTTTGTAGTTTAGCTTTCTTTTTTATTAGGAAATCATTTTAACACAGAAAACATGTATAATACAATTAAGTAACAAGTGAGAGAACTCCATACTGAAAGAGCTCAGTTAACTATTGACATCATCCACCACTTGATATGAAATTAATGAACCTCCACTAACACATTATCTTCTGAATTAAATAGCTGACATTAAGATTTGCTATTATGGCACATATTGTGAATTTAGGAATACCTATCTGCTTTAAAAATTCTTTAAGCTCTAACCATTTCTCCTTATCTCCACAAAACCTATTACCAAACAATATCTTTAGTTATCTCTATATTTCTATGTCTATCTATTGATCTACCTATTATTTATTATTATATATTTATCTATTTATTAGTTATTTATTATTATTTATCTATTTGTGAGGTATGTGGAACCCGGCTTGGAAGATTTGAATTTTTACTGTGAACTGAGCTTTACCTCATGCTATGTGATATTCTGAAAGCTAGTTTCTCTTTTATTTTCAACTAATCATGAAGATATTCCAGTCTTAATGATGTTATTAGGTATATATTTCATATTCTGCCTTTCCCTACGTTTTTATATTAAAATTTTTGGTTTGTATTTTACACATGGGTCCATTTTGAGTTTTTTTTCCTAGGAGGATGCTCATTGTTCCTGTGTCATTAGCTGACATGACTTTGTTGCTGTTTTATATTGTCCTTGTTCCTTTGAAAAGTATTAATTTTCTATGTCTATGTGGAAGCACTCTGGCCCCCTATCTTCTTCCATTGATATTTGTTCCCCATTTTATCCAACCATTTCTACAATCTCTTGATTCCTATAACTTTCTACAGATTTTTGACTGTATAATATAAGTCCTCCAACATTTTTCTTGTATTCCCAGCATTAAGTAGGCTATTCCTGGTCTTCTTTCACTTCAATATAAAATTTTCTGTTTTGATTAATATCCACAAATAATTTTCCAAAAAGAGGTTTAATATGCAGTGATGATATGGATGTCTCTTTAGTACTTAGTACTCTTTTAATGCAATTTTAGATATAAATAAGTATAACTTTATTTTGCGGAAGGAGGAAGTACGAAAAGATGAATACTCTTTAGCATTTTTTTAATTTTTATTAGATATTTTCTTTATTTACATGTAAATTTTTCCTTTCCCAGGTTCCCCTCCAAAAAACAAACAAACAAAACCAACAAGAACAAACCCCTTTTGCCTCCCCCCTCCCCATGCCTGCCACCCCACCCTCTCCCACTTATTGGCCCTGGCATTCTCCTACACTGGGGCACAAAAAGAATCAAGACACTTTTACAAGAAAGATGCTTACTTCTTGAATGTGAGCCTTTGAGAACAAAATTGCACTCCAGAAATCTATACATGGTAAATTTACTCTAGTTCAACCAGCCTGGAGAAAAATTGCTGCAGGCAATATATGCATAAGAAATAAATTTATGAGTATTTATGCTATTAGTAATTGCTTACTCCCCCATAGCTGCATTCTTTTGCCAAATCCCATAACTCCCACTGCTCTGAGAAGGAGTTTATATTAAGAATAAAAGAAAGATTCTGGATGAATGTCACTGCTTGTTTAGCTTTAAAACAATATTATTTGCTAGGGATTTCCTTGCAAGTTTAGGTGTTTATTTCACAATATATGTACCAAGAAATGTGACTTTTTTTTTACATATGGCTTATTTTTTGAAGAACCGAATGTTCTTTCAATTCTTGCAAGTCTCCTGGATGAACATATAGTGAGCAGTTGTAATTAGGAAATGACATTCATTGTCTAAATCACAATCATCTTTAAGTTTCACTTTTAAATGTTAGTTCCTCACTAAAAGGTATACTCAATAGGTACACATTCTACATTTTATATGTTTATGTTCTCATAACATATTTTGGATATATTGAAATAGAAAATAAATTGGTATCAAAGGATAATCTATTTTATTCAAAACAAAGAGGAAACTGAGAATCAACCTGAAGAAACAAGAATGGTTGCTTAAATCTGATGTGGTAGCACATTCCTTTATTCTTAGTACTTGCGAGGACAAGGCTGGCAGAGAGATTTTGTCTCAAAAATAGTGAGAGAAAGATTAGTTATTTTGGAGCTCATCATGAGGGAGAATGACTGATATTTTTATGATATTTATATTACATTATATTCATACCTAAAATATCTAGATACATCTAGAATTCTATTTCCTTGCACAATAAAATAGCAAAATCCATGCTATGC
>JADRCD010160551.1:0-13604 GCA_019843815.1 Montemys delectorum
GGGGTGTCAAATGCCAACTCTCCACAGCGTAGAATCTCCTGGAAGGAGAGCCTTAGGTGAGGAATTATCTAGATGAGGTTGGCTTGTGGGCATGTCTTTAGGGGAATGTCATGATTGTTAATTGATGTTAGAAGACCCAGCCCATTATAGGTGGGACCATCTCCTTTGCAGAGTGGTCCCTTTTCTCTCTTGCTCTCCCTCTCCCTCTGAGGTCTCAAGTAGCTCAGGCTGGCCTTGAGCTAGCTATGTAGTTGACAATGACCCTCAGCTTCTGATCTGACTGCTTCCATCACCATGCCTGACACACAGTTTCCATCTCAATAGAGTGTTAAAATCAGGACTGGTGTGGGAGAGCCTATTCTCTAGTGTTTTATCTGTTTCTATTTTAGAACACTCTTTTGTCTTTCATTATGGGTCATAATCCATCCTTGTCCCCTTCCCCTTTGTGCCCCATCTCCCTTCAAGGCCCACAGGAGATTTCCATGCAGGAAATGCTTTACTTCCTGACCTTGAGCTTGTCCATCAGCTTCTCCACCATCACCACCTGGTCTCCACCAGTGAGGATTCATTTGCAGCACACCAGCAAAGATATCTTTACAATGGCGTTTTTTTTTTTTTTTTTCCCCAATAACCTCTGTGGTATTTTTAGTTACCTCCTAATAGAGTATAGTTTGAAGCTATCATGAAACATTCAGTAACTAATGCCTGAATGGAATTATCCAGGTTTAGAAGCTTCTAGAGCAATATGAAAACATTACAAAACTTTTCAGGTTGTCTTAGGGTTTCTATTGCTGCAATAAAAACAAAGCAAAACAAAACAAAACAAAACAAACCACCGTGATGGAAAAGCAAGTTGCAGAGGAAAGGCTTTATTAGGCTTACATATCCACATTGTAGTATGTCACTGAAGGAAGCCGGGGGAGGAACATGGGGCCAGGAGCTGATTACAGGCCATAGAGGAGTGCTGCTTACTGACTTGCTCCGCGTGGCTTGCTCAGACCACTTTCTTATAGAACTGGACCATCTTCCCAGGGGTGGCACCATCTACAATGGGCTGGGTTCTCCCTCATTGACCACTAATTAAAATGCTCTGCAGGCTGGTCCACAACTGGACCTTTAGAGGCATTTTGTCAGTTGAGATTTCTTTCTCTCTGATGACTATAGTTTGTGTCAAGTTGACATAAACCTAGCCAGCACACAGGACAAATACATCTCTGGACATACCCCCTCTGACTTTTTAAACTCAGTCTGAAAATAATGGGTTTCACAATGATGTTGTCATCCATGTAATACCATATTACTCTGCTTATATTTATATTTCCTCTCCTCTTTCTGGATTCTAGATGTTTTTGGGTATTTAAATTATAAAAGTCAATGGTAAAACCCACAAATGCACAATTCGTTTATGATTTATGTGCACAGAACCTGCACACAGCAGACCTGCTTCACCCAGCTGTAAGTGAACTACAATGCCTGTTGCAATTTAAATTACTGTAATGTACTATTTAGGGGCTCCTGAGAAGAAGGCCACTTCATAGGTGTCCTGTGCTGACTTGGCCACATGGTATAAACAGCAATAATATAACATTGTTTCTCATCTGAAGTGGGCTGAATCTATGTGGTAGAACCTACAGAGTGAGAGAGCCATGCTCTGGGTTCCAGGATAAGGACGTTTAACATTATTATAGTGTCAGGTGGCCTTCGTATGTGACTGTCCATTTCAAATTTTTAAAATTAGACTTTATTTATTTATTCTCTCTGTGTTCCCACATGTACGGTCATCTATACCAAGGTATGTGAGTATGGGAGTCAGAGGGCAGAGAATTTGTTGTCTCTTTCCACTATGTGGGTTTTGAGGATTGAACTCAGCTGGTTAGGGTTGGTGGAAGCCATTTTTAACCTGCTGACCATCAAACAGACCCTCGGACTGTTCATTTTAGACTCCCATGAGCCATTCCTGAGGAGACCCATATCCCATGACTTGATAGCGTCAAGGGATAGAATCCCTTGATGGCGAACTTTAAATACTTGCCAGTAATATGAGATAATGAACTCTTGCAATTTCCTTTTCATAAGAAGACTTATTTTAGTGTTTTATTTATGGGTGCATCTCTGTGTGTTCACATACATGTTTATGTATGTGCTCACAGAGGCTGGATCCCTCAGAGCTGGAGTTACACATGTTTGTGAGATGGGGTTGCTGGGATCTGAATTTGCATCCTCTAATAGAGCAGCAAGCACTTTTAACTGCTGAGATGTCTCAATTGCTGAGCCCTGTCTCCGGCATCTCTTGCAAATTCTATTTGCCTTTTCCCCGGTGCCTGTGAGCTGAGCATCTTTTCATATGGTTCCTGGTTACTCGTGGCTTTTCTATTGTGAACTGCATTTTTATAATCAGACTCCATTTTTCTATGGAGAAGATAATTATCTTTTAAATGTTGGTTTGTAAGAGGGGCACATATATTTTGGGTATCACAGCCCACTCTTCGGCCCATTCTTCATCCCACTCCAGTGTGGCTAGTGCCCTTACCCAAACCTGTCAAGGTCATAGTACTCCCAAGGGGTGAATTCATCAGCCCTGACCTGCCATTATCTGATTGAATAGCCTAGTATAGTATGACCATGCTGGTCTGGTTAGTTTTCTCATCGTTGTGACATAATCCCTGACAAAGCAACGGAAGGAAGGAAGGAAGGGCTTGTTTGAGGGTTAAGTCCATCATGGCAGGCAACCATGGCAGCAGGAGTTTGAAGTAACTGGTCACATGACATCCACAGTCAGTAAGCAGAAAGAATCTCCCAGTGCATGAAAAGTGGCACTCCCATTCAAGGAGCACCCTCTTCCCCACTTAAAACTTTGTGGAGATACCCTTCACCTTTGTCATGGATCTAGGAAACAAAGAAAAAAATGAGCACAACTCAACAGAAGCAATGGTGGGATTTATTGGGGGCCTGGCATTTTGAGAAACCTCCCGAAACAGGAAGACCTTCACAGCTGGAGACCTGTCAGACAGAAAGGTGGACCACTAGCCATCCATAGAGGGCAGGGGACATTATGTGGAATGAGATGAGGACACATGCCCAAGTGAGTTCCTGACCCAGCAAACTTTGGAAGGTGACAGCAGCAGTGCCTTTGTGGTGACTTGGGTTGGCTCATTGCTTAGCTCTGGCCAACACAGGCTGGGTGTGGTTTTGTAGAGGGAAAGGCAGGAAGGCTTGGAGTGGTTTAAGGTACTTATTGACATGATGTTAGGAAATTAGATGTGTGAAGTTTTGAGTTTGGTGCTGACAAGCTTGGAGCCAGCAGTCTCAGTCTATATGAAGAAGAGAAGGACCCAGGGAGTACTGTGCAGGCTCACTTTCAGCCATTTTATACCTTTTACAAACATGTTCCTGACTTCCACCAAGCCACACAGTCCACCTTCTGCCAGCTCTGTCTCTTCTGTTTCCCTACCTTTTAGCCTCTCATACCTTCAGGTCTCAGGATTCCTTTACATCTTTAAAAGTTATTTGTCTTTGTGCCCTGTATCCACATTTCACATTAGAAAGTAAGGCTTGGAACTAAGAAAGAATATTTATTCATTCATTAAAAGTAATTACAGCCAAACAAGAAGGCCAAATAAGTCAAAGAAGAAGTATAAATTCATTAAAAGAAATAATCAATAGTATATTGAACTATTTAAATAACAATACTAGAAACAATATTTGAAATGAAAATAGCTTCACTTTCCTCCCATTGTGCTGATTTCATCTTCTCTAGCATCTCTGGATGCAAGCTTACAGCTGTTTAGAAACCAAGAGACAGATGTTATTGCCATCATGGGAAACAGATCAGAGGGGCCTCAAACATTACCAATAGAACTACCAGAGGGAATGGGGTGTGGCTCAGGAGGCTCCCTCACTGAGAAGGTCTGAGTTGTATGAAGACTTGAAGGAGTTAGCTAGGGAGCTCCAGAGAGGAGTTCTAGACAGAAGGAAGATAATCTCAAGGAAGGAGTTTCTAAAACACTTGAGCTGCAGAGGGGCTGTGTGTCTGCTACTGAGCCAAGGGGAATGAGCTGTTTGGAATTGCATGGGGCAGGGGAATAAACACAGTTTTGTTGGACATCCTAAAAACCTTGGCTTTGATGCTTCTGGAAGTAGGGAGCTGGTGCAGGAGACTGGCACAATATACCTGAGGTTCTCAAAAGGGTTCCGTGGACAATGGTGGAAGCTCTGTAACAGGCCACCTATGAGATGGTGGTGACTTGAAGGAGAGAGGGCATAGGCTCCAGATGCAGGGGATCCTGGGGTGGAAGAGGTGAGAAAGAGCAGGTGGTGGTCTCTCTACTCCTCATTTGGATAAAAGTGAGATTCAGAGCTACAGGATGCATGATAGGGAAGGGGTGGCCTGAAGAGAGCAGATTAACTTCAATATGGACATTTTGAGTGTGAGTACCTGAGGGACATTTATGTGATTGTCATATATTGGCTTTGAGTGAGGGAGGGTGATTTCAAAGCCAAGGATAGCTCCAGAATGAGAACAGTCAAACATCAAATTTAATGGGTGTATCAAGAAATGAAGAAAAAGGGGCTGGAGAGATGGCTCAGCTGTTAAGAGCACTGGCTATTCTTCCAGAATTGAGTTCAATTTCCAGCAACCACATGGTAGCTCACAACCATCTCTAATGGGATCCAATGCCCTCTTCTGGTGTGTCTAGAGACATCCACGGTGTACTCATATACATAAAGTAAATAAATAATTTTTAAAAATGAAGAAAAAGAAATTTGCTTAGTACAAAAATTTAAGTGCAGGGCTGGAGAGATGGCTCAGCGGTTAATAGCACTGACTGCTCTTCCAGAGGTCCTGAGTTCAACTCCCAGCAACCAAATGGTGGCCACAACCATCTGTAAAGGGATCTGATGCCCTATTCTTGTGTGTCTGAAGACAGTAACAGTGTACTCATATATGCAAAATAAGTAAACTAATTAAAAAGCTTAAATGCCAAGGCTAGGTTTAAGTACAGGGGGGATGTTGGAACTATCGTCCAGGACTGTCTCACTCCATGCATTGCTATAATCGAATAGCTGAAGCTACATAACATTTGCTTTATTTTGTCTCTTGAAACAGGGTTTCTCTGTGTACACCCGGCTGTCCCGGAACTCACTCCATAGACCAAGCCGGCCTTAAACTCAGAGATCTGCCTGCCTCTGCTTCCCAAGCCTGGGATTAAAGTTATTTGTCACCACCACTTGGCCTTATACAACATATTTTTAATTTGTCTCTTTGCTGGCTTGTTTGTTTAGCTAGCCAAAGTTATCCTTGAATTTACTGTATACCGGGGGCCTTCTTCAAACTTCTGATCTGTTTCCCCATACCTCCCAAGTGTTAGGATTACAGGCGTGTGCCTACTACATCTGGCTTCAGAAGTTTATAAAAGAGTACCTTTTTTCTCTTACATCTGGAAGCTAGAAATCCAAGATCTGGGGGTCAGTGTCTGCTCAGGGTGCTCCTGCTGTGTCCTCACAGAATGGCAAAGTGGTAATGACCTCTATATAATTAGCCTGGGCTAACAAAAAACAAATAAGCCTGACCATGACATCAATGCATTCATGAATGTGGGACTCTCTTGTGACCCGACTACCTCCCCAAAGGCCCCCACCTCCCAGAACTGCTGCATTGAGGGGGTAATTCTCATCAACTTTGGGGATACACATTCAGGCCACAAGAGAGACAGAAAGCAAAAAGGGACATGCAGAAGGAATCATGGAAGCTGGTGCTGGGGGCTTAGAGAGAACATAGGGCTGGTCCAGTGTAGCTTAGTGGAAGAGGAGTGCAAGAACTTCTAGATGCTTTTCCTAGGTAGTGCAGGGACTGCCTACACGCAGGACATAATCCCAGGAGCCATCTGGAGACTGAGATGAAGAAGGAGATGGAGATGGGGTATGGAAAGGCTGCCGGAAGCCCTGGACAGAAAAGATCTCCTAGAGATAGCACAAGGTGGATGAATAGAGCCAAGACTGGGGGAGACATGCCATTCTTAGTTGGAGGGAGGGACAGACAGTGCCAGAGAGATGGAGGAGCATGGCCAGAAGACTCAGAGCATGAAGAAAGCAGAGTGTGAGACGGCTGAGAGTAAGTATTTAAGGCAGAGTAGGATAAAGCAGGAGGCAGCCTCAAAAGGCCCCACTGGCTGGCTGCTCCATGTGGGGCTTAGTTAGAACTGTCTTCGCAGGGCAGCATGGGCGGTGGGAGCTGTCATGTGCTGTGAGGTGGGATGGATCAGAGCAGGGGCAGGTACAGACTTTCATGGGCATTGGGGAAGGCAGGTGGGTTGTCAGAGAAGGTCCCATGCATTCAAATATTCTGTTGTTTGGGGGAAGATGAGATTCTTGGTCATGTTTTATAGTGAAGAGAGACCTTGGCCACATTGGGTAGTAAGAGAGGTCCCAGGAGTGGTCAGGGCATTGAGGATGAGGATATAGCTCCCTGACAAGGAGGAGTCTGGCTTCCAGTGCAGAGGTAGGCATGGCTCTGTGGAGGAGGAAGGCATGCGGCTGGAGTTGGAGAGCAGAACACTCAAGCTGTATCTTTTTGGTGCATCTATGCGTAGAAGAGGAGGGTAGGGTCACTTTCAAGGGCAAGTTAGGGCAGAATGACTTCTGGAGATAACTGAGTTTTGGCAAAAAGCATATTTTAATTGAGATATAATCCACATACCTTAAAATTATCATTGAGTGCTAGTTTTTAAAGATTATTTGTTTATTCCTTGAATAAATAATTTTTACTCTTAAAACCTATCTTTCTGTCTATCTATCTATCTATCTATCTATCTATCTATCTATCTATCTATCTATCCATCCAACCGCCCGCCTGCCTACCTACCTACCTACCTACCTATCTATCTACCTATCAAGATAGGGTCTCTCTATGCAGCCATGGCTGTCCTGGAACTTTCTATGTAGACCAGGCTGGCCTAAAACTTGCAGAGATCCACCTGTCCCTGCCTCTTGAGTGCTGAGATTAAAGGCATGCACCACTATGCCAGGTCTCCCTTTTAGAAATTAAATTAGCATACAAGGCATGAGTTATTATTATGACATCTTCAAGCAAAGTAAGGCTTAGCGATTCTCCTCCCCTGTCTCTGACCGCCACCTCCAACCTTTCTGTCCTCATGTCCCCCACCCCCATCTGCCCTCATATCCTCCCCACTCTGACTCTTTTATGTATGTCCTGCATGCTTTTTCCACCTCTGACTTTTCTTTATTGCCTATTTTCATCCTCTCTTGGTTTCCTTCCTAGTTTCTTGGCTTTATCCACACTTAGACTCATCTGTGTATTATGGTCTGGGAACCAAATTTGAGGGAGAACATGTGGTTTTGTCTTTTAGGGGTTGGGTCACGTCACTTAATATTATACTTTCCAGATCTAGCCATTTTCTTTCACATTTCAGAATTTTATTTTCTTTATAGAAATAGATATAACTTCATATTCTTTACATCTGACTGCCATTTCACTGTGTAGGTGAATACATTCTCAGTGTTCATTCATTAGTAGATGGGCATCAGGGTAGTTTCCAGGTCCTTGCTGTCATAGAGCAGCATGAACACAGAGATGTACAAGTATCACTGAGATAAGATATGGAGTCCTTTGGTTATCAAACTAATCTCTTTTAGATATAGATATAGATGCAGATGTAGATGTAGATTATTTATAGTACACACACACACACACATACACCCGTACTGTTTTTTTGAGACAGGATTTCTCTGTATATCCCTGGCTCTCTCAGTAGACAAGGCTGGCCTCAAACTCACAGAGATCCATCTGCCTTTGCCTCCCCAGTGCTGAAATTAAAGGCATGTACTACTGTCTTAGTAGGGTTTTACTGCTGTGAATAGACACCATGACCAAGGCAACTCTTATAAAGGACAACATTTAATTGGGGCTGGCTTACAGGTTCAGAGGTTCAGTCCATTACCATCAAGGCAAGAGCATGGGGAGCATCCAGGCAGACATGGGGCTGGAGGAGCTGAGAGTTCCAGCTCTTTTTTCAAAAGCAGCTAGGAGAAGACTGGCTTCTAGGCAACTAGCATGAGAGTCTCAAGGCCCATGCCCACAGTGATACACTTACTCCAACAAGGCCTCACCTACTCCAACAAGGCCACACCTCCTAATAGTGCCAAACATATACAAACCATCACAATTACCACCCCTGGGCCAGCTTTTAGTATTTTACAAGCTGTACACCACTATCAAATATTCACTAAGCATTTCCATTACCTCCAACACCTATCAAGAGGTCTGTTTAAAAACCGTCTTTCCTCTCTTGGTGCCTTAGCCAGTCACTAATTTCCTCTTTGCCACTGTGGATTTGTTCATTCTTGAGTTTTTATTTTTGTTTTTGATTTTTTTTTTAATGAAGAGCTTCTATCCCTCTCTCTGAGCATAATGTTTCAAAGGCCAGCCTGTTGTTGGGGATTTGATTTGGGAATTTGTACATCTGCTGTGCTTTTTTTAAGCCTACAGCACCCGGTATTCCCAGGCGGTCTCCCATCCAAGTATTAACCAGGCCCGACCCTCCTTAGCTTCCGAGATCAGATGAGATCGGGTGTGTTCAGGGTGGTATGGCCATAGACAACAGTTGGTTTTTTTTGATAGTAAATAAAGAGCCAGTGGCCAATGGCTGGGTAGGGGACCGAGGCAGGATTTTGATGATTCTCAGAGAGGAAACGCAGGACAGGGAGAAGGAGAATCGCCAGGGCAGAGGATACAAACATGAGAGCTGTGGAAGACAAGAATCAACCATGGAAGAATCAGGGAAAAGCAGCCCCGGGGCCTCTCCCCCATTGGGTCTGGGATATCAGAGATAGAGAATAGATTTTAGAAAGTAATAGCTCAAGAATACTGGGCGGGGGGAAGAATGTGTTAGCCACACGGAGGTTTAGAAGTGGCGTGATCATTGAGCTAGCTAAGGCATATTAAAATTAATACTGTGCATTTATGTCTTTCATTTCGGGAGTCCAGAGCATTGAGACAGGTGGAATGGCGCTGCCCTAGCTGGGAAGTAAAAAATGGATCAACAAATTGCTGCTTCACCACCCATGCAATGTGTATCAGTAGTCCATTGCTTTCTTCAGGGCTCAGCTACATTGTGTGAACATACATGGTTGTATTACCACATGACAGAGTTCAATCTGAGAATTATGTTGCCAAGTAAATAGTGGTTTGAATAAGAAAGCCCCCGTAACCTCATGTATTTGAATGCTTAGTCACCAGGGAATGGCACTGTTTGAAAGGATTAGAAGGATTAGGAGATGTAGCCCTGTTGGAGTAGGTGTGCTTTGTTGGAGGAAGTGTGTCACTGGGGGTGGGCTTTGAGGTTTCAAAAGTGCATACTATACCCAGTTAGTGCTTGAGACTCCTCTCTGATTCCCCCCCTCCCCCCGTGGCTGTGGATCAGATGTAGCTCCCAAGCTACCTACCATGATGATAAAGTACTGACCTTCTGAAACTACCAGCAAGCCCCCAATTAAATTCTTTTAAAGAAAATAAGAATTGGTTTGGTTGTAGTATTTCTTCACAGCCATAGAACAATGGCTAAGAAACCACGTGAACTTGTGACTTTTTTTTTTTTTTTTTTTTTTTTTGGTTTTTCGAGACAGAGTTTCTCTGTGTAGCCCTGGCTGTCCTGGAACTCACTCTGTAGAGCAGGCTGGCCTTGAACTCAAAAGATCCACCTTCCTCTGTCTCCCAAGTGCTGAGATTAAAGGCATGCACCACCACTGCTGGGCCTGTTGTAGGAATATTATAGAGCAGTATTTCCTTTCTCTTTTCTTTCTTTTTTTCTTTTTCTTTTTCTTTTTCTTTCTTTCTTTTTTTTTTTAAGGGTTTAGTTATTTTATGTGAGTACACTGTCACTGTCTTCATACACACCAGAAGAGGGCATCAGATCCCATTACAGATGGGTGTGAGTCACCATATGGTTGCTGGGAATTGAACTCAGGACCTTTGGAAGAGCAGTCAGTGCTCTTAACCCCTGAGCCATCTCTCCAGCCCCTAGAGCAGTATTTCTATGAGCAACTTTTCCTCATTTCTCAAGCAGGATAAGAAGAGTGTGAAAGATGACCTGATTTAGGCTGGTAGAACTAGTTAGCACAGAATCATGGCTTACAAACTGAGCATTTATTTCTCATGGGTGTGCAGTCTCAATGTCTCAGATCATATGCCATTATGACTGGGTTCTGATGATGCCATTCTTTCTGGTTGCAGGCAGCTAGCTAGCTTCTTGTATCCTGACACAGCAGTTAGAGTACACGCTGGCTCTAGATTCTCTCTTTTTTAAAACAAGGGTGCAAACTCCATTCATGAGGGATCGATCCTCGTGAAATAATGACCTACCAAAGACCCTCCCTCTCAATACCATTACACCAGTGTGGAATTTCAACAAAAGAAGAATCTGAGTGACAAACTTCAGGTCCATAATACTAGGGTTGTTTGGGAGATTAAGTGTATAATACTTGAATTTTTTAAGTAAGGAGTTGAAATACAGTAAAACTCCTACAATCCCAGCACTAGGGAAGCTGAGGCAGGAGAATTATCAGTTTGAGGACAGCCTGAGTGACATTGTGAGACTCTGTGTCAAAAAAGAAAACAACAATAAGGGAAAGTTAGCTTTTATACTTATTGATTGATTGATTGATTGATTGATTGATTGATTGTGTATGTATTGTGCATGGGTACAGGCATGCCACTGTTGTGGAGGTCAAAAGACAACTTGTGGGAGTTAGTTCCCTTCTTTTATTATGTTGATACTGGAAATAAAACTCAGGTCATTGGGCCTGGTGGAAAGTGCCTTTATCCACTGACAGCAATACTGTGGTTTTGGTCTGTTTATGCAAAACAGAATGTAAAATTTGGATTTTGGTTTCAGGGTAAAGCCACACAGATCATATTATGAATTTGGACACAAATCAGTTATTTACTTCCATGAGTTAGTCAGATGAGATCGTTAACTTCTCGACATCGCTTTGAAGTGAGCATGCCAGCATCTACTGCCAGTGCACTCTGTCAACAAGAGGAGCGTGGCTGGTACCCAGCAGTGCATCCTTCTAGCACCAATACATGTTCTTAGTGACTTCTCCCTGTCTGAATAATACATGCTGTCTGGGTTGTATGTTTTAAAAAGTAAATTTTAGGTGGGTTGGGAGTGAACAATAGATTTATAAAAGGAAGAAAATTATGTTTGAACAAGGGGGAATTTGGAATTAAGCCTAATAAAAGCAGTGGAGAAGCAAAATTTGGTTAACATATACTAGAGAAAAGTGGTAGCTGTGATTCTGAACATCTGCATGGATGAACAACATGAGAGATGAGAGCTAGAAAGATGTTGTTGCCTCTTGACCTGGGCCACTAAAGGGACTTTGAGGATTGGGAGAAAAAGCCCGGTAAACTCGATTATCTTCACAACTGCATATGTGAAGGCTGGGATCTAGAATCTGCAATGAATATGGTTTTGATTTGTTCTCTTTTTTGTTTTTCCTTTCTTTTGTTTGTCTGAAACAAGCTTTCTCTGTGCAGCCCCAGCTGTCCTGGAACTCCAGACTGATAGACTAGGGTGGTCTTGAACTCAGAAATCCACCTGCCTCTGCCTCCTGAGTGCTGGGATTAAAGGCTCAGCCACCACCTAGCTGCTTCTCCTTCTTTAGCCGAGGTAGGGTTTGAACTCATAATCTTCCTGTAATCTCTATCACCAATCTCAGTGTTGAGGTTACATGTAATTACCATCATGCCTGAGATTACATGGCATGGGAAATAATAAAAAATGAATCCACCCCTCAAACTCTCTTTCCCCTAGACCACTGTTCTAGTGTTGGTATTGTCTGGCCACAACACTATGTCCCTGCGGGCTCTTGCTATTTTCTCCCAGCTAGCAGCAACATCTCGCTCACATGCAACTCTTTTTTTTTTTTTTTTTTTTTTTTTTTGACAGGGTTTCTCTATATAGCTCTGGAGCTCACTTTGTAGCCGAGGCTGGTCTTGAACTCAGAAATCCGCCTGCCTCTGCCTCCCAAGTGCTGGGATTAAAGGTGTGCGCCACCACCACCCAGCCACATGCAACTCTTTACACACCCTCACAATCATTCATCTAGTGCCCAGTACTTGAAAAAATAAGACTCTTAAGGCTTAATTATCTAATCAGGTTTATATAATAATAAGATCACAGTTACAAAATGCCAATTGGTTTATATAATAATAAGATCACGATTACAAGATGCCAATACAATAATTTCAATGCCAAAAGATAAAGACCAATGTTTTGACTCAGTTAATCTAACCTTGTAAAAACCTTAGCCTGGTTGTTATAACCATGCAGGGTCTGAATCATCATCTTCCTCTGCCTCCATTATGATAATCCTCGCTACCTTCCTGCTCTCCTCCACTTCCAGCTCCACCTCTCTATTCCTCTCCAATCACAGGCCTGTCACTGCCCTAATGTGATTGGACAGAGACAATGCTGCAACAATTACATGCATCTTAATGCTTGCTTATAAAGATTTTGTGGAGCTGCAGCTGTGATTCCACCCCAGCAGGTAACGTGCTTCCTGTGTAGGCGCGAGAGCCTGAGTTTGATCTGTAGAATCCATAATTTGGGGGGTTTTGTTTGTTTGTTTGTTTGTTTTAAAAAGCCAGGTGTGGTAGAGCATGCTTGTAATCCCAAGAGACAAATGGATCCCTGACCAGGCTGGTCAGCTAGATAGAGACCCTATCTTAAAAATCAAGGTGGACAGCTCCTGAAAAAATGCCAGCTAAGGTTGTCTTCTGGGCATTACTCACATGTG
This sequence comes from Montemys delectorum, assembly GCA_019843815.1. Lineage (NCBI taxonomy): Eukaryota > Metazoa > Chordata > Mammalia > Rodentia > Muridae > Montemys > Montemys delectorum. The sequence goes on from JADRCD010160551.1 coordinate 12,820, forward strand.
CACACACATGCACCTGTGCACACATGAACACACACATATAAATAAATAAAAAAGATTTTTTTTGTGTGTGGAAATCTTTCTTTTTTGAACAAAGTGTTTATTTTTGGCTTACAGTTCCAGAAGATAAGATGCTGAAGTGGTGGAGAAGGTGTGGCATGCTGGCAGTACCAGGGCACTGGATGGTTATATTTTCTTTATATATAATTTAAAACACTTTTAAATTTAAGTATATTTTGTTCATATTATTTCTCTCCTCCAAGTTTGTCTAGATCCTCTCCTGCTCCCCACCCACCCATATTTAAGTTCCTTATCAAAATTCAAACCAAAGGCCCAATATAACAACCAAGTGACCAAAATTAGAAAACAAAATATATATCACCCAAAAAGAAAAACAACAATGACAACAACGACAACAACAACAAAAACAGGCCAATGAGAAATCCTCAAAAATCAAAATGGGTAAAATAGATAGCTCCTGAAAAATACACACTCACACACACACACACATACACACACATACTCACACATACACACTCATACACACTCACACACACACACTCTCTCTCTCCCTTCCTCCCTCCCTCCTTCTTTCTTTTTCTCTCACACACTCTCTCTCCCCCCTCTCACACACACACATGTACACAGTCTCTCTCACATGTACATACACACTCTCTCCTTCCTCTTTCTCTTACACACACACTCTCTTCCTCTCTCTCTCTCTCTCACACACACACTCCCTCTCTCTCTCACACACACAGACACTCTCCTCTCTCTCTCTCTCTCTC
>JADRCD010160552.1:3101-14627 GCA_019843815.1 Montemys delectorum
CTGCCTCTCTCTCTCTCTCTCTCTCTCTCTCTCTCTCTCTCTCTCTCTCTCTCTCTCTCTCTCTCCCCCTCCCTCCCTCCCTCCCTCCTTCCCTCCTTCCTTCCTTTCTTTCTTTCTTTGGCTCCCTTAGCAGTAGGTGAGGTGCGTGGGTGCCCCTCCCTGCAGCAGGCTGCAGCGGGAAGCCTTTACCCTGCACTGAAGAGGGCTTCCCCATAGCTGCAGAGTGGCGCTTCCTCCCCTGCTCTTCCCTGCCTTATATGCTTATAGGCCTCCCGAAGGCCACATGCAGTTCCGGTAGAGCAGGGTACCATAGGTGCTAGGGAGTAGCCTGATGCTCAGCTGAGAGTCCTGTGACCTTCCTCACCTCTCCATCAAGGGGTGCGAAAGGCCAGTGAGGCAGCTGGGACAATCCTTTTGTAAGGGGACCTGGCTAAACCTCCCAAAATGGAGGCTGCTTTCCTGGGAGAACAACCACAACAGCGCAGAAGCACATAACTGTTATCCTGACGTTTGGGCGATGGAACAGGAAGTGCGGCCAGTTCAAAGTCATCTTCACCTGTGTCGTAAGCTCAGTCTGCGCTACGTGAGCGCTTTTTCCAAATAATTTGAAAGGACAGAAAGGAAAGAAAAATAGTCATTTCTAGTCACTTCTGTGTCAGCAAAGAAGTATTAGCAAGCATGTCAAGCACTCAGGGAACTAACTTATTTATTTAAATGGCTATGACGTTTGAAAAGTCACAGCACAATTGACTCCCTCAGTACTGCATAACCTTTCACCCCTGCTGCTTCCCAAAATTCATCAACATCAGTATTTGACAGAATGATAGGATATTGTATAAGTCATGTGTAGTTTAAGTCCATACAATTCATAAAATACAGACAATGAAGTACTGTGTGATTTAATACTTCAAGGATTTCCTTTAATAAGCCCCTAAACCTAATGTTAGCCTTTTAGTTATTTCTAACATAATTTACGTTATTTTTCTGAAGTGGATAAATAGAAATGGATTTGATATTTCTGTCATAAACCATGCACATAACTTCAGTCTGGTTTCAGTTCTGTTGTTGGTAATTCCGCATTAGTGCATTTGCAGTCAGATACATTGTGAAGTAGCCTTGTATTTATCAGCCAGTTCTGATGTCTCTCTGTACTGCAGGTTGGGAATGGTCCAATCTGTCTGCTTTCCTTCAACAGAAGGTAGAGGAGAAAAGAGCCAGTAACCTTGGATGCAGGCCGTTTTCCAAAGCCATGTTTCTATATAACAAATCCAACTAAAGGACTTGTGGGAAAGTAGTTGAGCATCCTTTTGTGTTTGTGTATGTAATGACATTTCAGCAAGATTGTGATTTTTGGAAGATATAATCCAGAATTTCTTAAGGGTGAGAACAAAGTGTATATGTTTGTCTTTGGTGCAACATGATTTCATATTCAATAAATAATACTGTATTACAGACCCAGTGCTATCTAGTTTCTCAGAGTAGAAAAACTGGAGGATTTATTATTACTCTTTTTAATCTCGACAAGAAAAGGAAAGACTTAAAGAGCTTTTAAGGGAGAGTTGTGAAGGATTGTCTAGTTATTGGGAGGTATCATTCCTTAGAGTCTTGGTCGTCATTCTAAGAAAACAGTTTGGGGCTGGAGAGATAGCTCAGCAGTTAAAGAGTACTGTCTACTCTTCCAGAGGTCCTGAGTTCAACTCCCAGAAACCACATAGTGGCTCACAACCATCTGTAATGGGATCTTTATAAGATCTGTTATGGGATCTGATGTCCTCTTCTGGCATGTACCATATATGCACACAGAATACTCATACATAAATAAAAAAATAAAATAAAAAACAAAACAGTTAAACCAGTGAGGAATTCTTGACACCTCCCAAAATTCAAGTGGAACATAGCTTAGTAGTTTATTTTTGTTATTTTTAAAAATAACAACTATATAACTTCTTGAAGGGGCTGGAATTATACACATCTGTTGCCTGAGGACAGGTACCAAGATAAAAGTTTTAGCCTTTCCAGTATTAGTCCATAGTTCACATGGCTACAGTATTCTTCCTTCCCTTGAGGAGTTGATACAACTACCTTTAACTCCTCCACTCCCAGGGAGAGTTGTCAATCTCTTCTGGCCTCTACAGGCACTGGACATGCACAAGACATGTGTACATTTAAAATTATCTGAATGGATGGGTGAGTGAATGAATATATTTTAGAAGGAATGAATTGGTATTCTGAAATGGACAAGGACCACTGAACTTAGGATTGGTTTTAGTAAGCAGGAGAGAGGAATGGAGGGAGGGACGCTGAGGACAGGGGTCCATAAGCAGTGTTCTGTGGAGGGTAGAAAGTAGTTTTCAGTCAGTGAGAACATATGCAAAGTCCAGAGTTATAGTAAGGTTTTTTTTTTTTTTTCCCTTATAGTTTCAGGAATGAAACCAAGGGCTTTGGGTGTGCCAGGAATGAATTCTACCACTGAGCTACATTGCCATGCCAAAAGATTTTTGAATAAGAATATTCACTAGGGGATGAATGAATAAATGAGAGATATTGAACACGAGTCAAATATTCTTGGGGTTATAATATAAGTGGAAGTTTATTTCTTGTTGAAATATCTTTCAAAAAGGAAGACCTGATTCCTCCTTTAGTCATCCAGGAGTCTCAAGGCACTGAGGAAGCAGTGCAAGTCATAACTGACAAACATAGCTTCATTTTCACAAGCCTCTTGTCACTGTCCCTGAACCACTGAAAGCTCCATGCTTCAGCCACTGCTGCTCTGCAGTTGATCGCTTGTTGGGTGCAGCTTTTCCTTCACTCTGACGCTGAACTCACCCTTTACCACCCTGTGTCCGTGACTGAGCCGTCTGTACTCAGAATCGTCAGTGCTCACCTCAGCACTCACCCAGCCTGTCTTCTCGACTCAAGTTCATAGTGAAGGGGCAGGTGCATAACTCCCTTGAGACTGAGAAGAAAAAGTCATGCATAGGATTTAGCGTACTTTGATAGTCAGACCTATTACTGATGGCTTGCTGTTTGAAATGAAGAAACTAGCCAGAAACTTCCAAGCAGCATTTCTTAACTGGCTTGTATTTCTCAATAGAGTTCTTTGTGAATAATGGAGCCTTGTAAGGCCTGGATATGTAGGAGATTGTATTCTTGAGAGGCTCTGGAATTCTAATTACACCTTGGGCTGTCAAAGGAGCTTTCACTTTGATATCCTTGAGGGTAGAAATATAAAAAAGTAATGACATAGTCTCTGTCTTTAAACTGAGGAGACCTTTCTGGGTGGGATTCTGTATTACTGGCTCTCGAAGTGCACTGCCTGAGCTTTTCAGCTGATATCCGAAGGTCAGATGACTCAGACTCTGTGAAGTTGGCAGTGTTATGATTAAGGGTATGAGGAATCCCTGCTCCTTAGCTCTTGATGTATCTTCTGACTTGGCATCACTGATTTCCTATGAGAAAAATAATAACATGAGATGTCAACAAGACAGTATCAACACAGTTTCAGGTTATAAGCACACCAGCTTCCTCTCAGGGAGACAGAAGCCATAATTGGTTTAGGGGTAGTGGACATCCCCAGATCCTCCAAGTTGGGATACATTGGCTTTCACAGGGAGTCTCCCACATCCAAAGCAATGGGCCAAGGTTACACTTACAGGAAGGTGTGAGGGATCAGGAGCTGGAGAGCAAGAAGGTTTTAAAGACCATGCCCAAGCCCGTCTCCTAAAACTGTAGGAAAAGGAAATCTTTGATGGAGCAGACTCCATCATGGGCTGAAGTCCCTATCTGAGTCTATGGCTTATGGACACAGGTAAAAGCCTCTGCAGGACTCAGTAAACTGAGTCATCTGTGCCCTTCTTAGGAACACTGGGGAGTCATTCACCTTTTCTCCTTTCTTTATACTACCTTGATGGGATTAACATGTTAACTGAAAATCAGTCACATAGAATACTTATAAAATGACTGATAGAAAAAAACCATTTCATTTTAACTTGTTTCCAAAAAGATTCCCAAGAATGTCATTTGAGAAAAGTGTTCTCTGGTTAAATTTCGTCTGGAAAATATTCTATCTATGCCCTCCTCAAAAGTGGGCCTGCAGGGCACGAAGGCTGTGTTCCTTAATGGATTCGTACACTAGAGACTCCGAGAGCTCTTTTGCCTATTCTGCCCGCCATGTCAGAGCAAGGCGGTATGGGAGCCAGAAGCAGGTTTCCATTAGACAGTGATTCTGTGGGCACCTTCATCTTGGGCTTCCCAGCCTCAAAGCTGCGGGTGAGTTCTGTTGCTCATAAGCCACCCAGTCCATAGCACTTTGCTATCGCCCGCAGGCAGATTAAAGCATAGATTTATGGAGACACTACAGTTAAAGCGGCCCACTCTTTACAGTTTTACTGAGTTGAGAAGCCATTGCTGGCCAGTTGGGCAGCACTAAGATAAGAGTTAAAATGTTAATAAAGCTCAATAAATGCTTTTAATGTCAAAGCCGAGTAGAACTCTCTTATAGAGGCAAAAAGGAACCAGAGGAGCGGAGCTGAGATTCCTCAGCAGGCTTTAGTGAGAGAGCATGAGTAAAGCCTGTCTGCACGAGCTTCCCACACAGCCAAGGCAGCATCTCTGGCTGCTGTTGGGTCTGCTCTTCGCGTGTTATGGGGAAGGAGACAGTGAAGGACTCTTGTCAGTTGTGAGATGCAAGTTTCGGTCAGGAGGGTAATCCCAGACAAGAAATGACTGCATTCAAATGTTTGTATCTTTGTAACTGTTGGGATAAATTGAACTTTTTTCTCTATGGTGTTAACCATTCTCCACCTATGACTTTTTCTGTGTCTTTCTATATATATTTTTAATATGCAAAATAAAATAGAATTAATTTATTTTAAAGAATTTCTCAAATGAATGACAGGCAGGCTTACTTTTTAAATTTCCTCAGAAACAGTATTTTAACTGGTCTTTATATGAATTACTAAAACATGTAAAATCTGGCCAAATTCTAGAACTAGGTGTGGTGGTAAACTACCCCAAAGGATCATGTATGGGCCTTGAATAAGGCGCTGCTTCATGAGATTAAGGTTGTTGGGAGGACTCATTGTTTATCAAGTTTATTTTTAAAGACTTGCATTTAACTTAGTTCTTGTGGCCATGGTGCATGTGTAAAAGACAGGACAACTGTGTAGAGTTGGTTCTCTCTTTCTAGCTTCACATGGGTTCCAGAGACTCAATTCAGCTTATCAGGCTTACGTTCTCACGTGGCAAGTACTCTACCTTCTAAGCCATGTTGCCATCCTAAATTATTTTGTTTTTTAAATATTTATTTATTTGTTTTTGTTGGTTTGTTTGTTTGTTTTTCAAGACAGGGTTTCTCTGTGCAGCCCTGGCTGTCCTGGAACTCACTCTGTTGACCATGCTGGCCTCCAACTCACAAATCCTCCTGCTTCTGCCTCCCAGGTGCTGGGATTAAAGGCATGTGACACCACTGCCCAGCTATCCATTTATTTCATGTATATGAGTACACACTGTAACTGTACAGATGGTTGTGAGCCACCATATATGGTTGCTGGGAATGGGACCTCTGCTCACTCCTGCTCAGCTTACTCTGGCCCAAAGATTTATTTATTATTATATGTAAGTGCACTGTAGCTGTCTTCAGACACCAGAACAGGGCGTCAGATCTCATTATGGATGGTTGTGAGCCACCATGTGGTTGCTGGGATTTGAACTCAGGATCTTCGGAAGAGCAGTCAGTGCTCTTAACTGCTAAGCCATCTCTCCAGCCAATTACTTGGTTTTTAAAGATAGAGAATCTAGATTTTTTTTGTAATAGTAAATTTTCTTCTGATCACGTTTTATTTTTTGTAATTAATAAATATCAATTGTGCATTTTTTTTTTGAGACAGGGTTTCTCTGTGTAGCCCTGGCTGTCCTAGAGCTCACTTTGTAGACCAGGCTGGCCTCGAACTCAGAAATCCACCTGCCTCTGCCTCCCAAGTGCTGGGATTAAAGGTATGCGCCACCACCGCCCAGGCAATTGTGCATTTTTTAAGATCTATTTTTTTAAATTGTGTGTATGGGTGTTTTGCCTTACATACATCATGTGTATTCAGTGCCAGAGAGGCCAAAGGAGGGCATCAGCTCCCCTCAAATTATAGCCAGTTGTGAGTGACCATGTGGGTGCTGGGAATTGAACACAGGTCCTCTAGAAGAGCAGCTACTGAGCCATCTCTGTATTCTCCAGTTATGCCCATTAATGGGTTTACTAGCATTTTTATATGCACATATCTTAGAGAATCTGGATCTTTATGAAAAAATATCTTAAAGTTTAAATCTTGGTGCTTATTTAAAAAAATCTACCCTGTAAGTCAAGTAAAACATGTACAAGGACCAGTTTGTGACTCTTCGTAAGGCTTCATATAGCATGACACAGGTAAGTTTCATAGCAGCCTGGGTCCTGTCTATCCCAGTGAGGGTACTGATGTTGCTAATTGGCTGCTCACCAGCAACTTTTCTGAAAATTCTTCAGTATCCACCTCATTTGAGATTATGATGCTCTTGTTTGATGATCTAGAAACAGTCATTGCCTTTCATAATGGCACTGGCAGTAGGCATGAGCCATTGCTGCAGGGTCTGAGTTAGACAATGTTCAGTTAAATCCCGATGGCAGGAAACCTGGCGAGTAAGATGGCCTCTGGGCTGACTGCAAGAGCTCTCCATCCAAACAGTACATGATTTCATAATCTGTAGCTGAATGTTTTCCTTGAGTTTGGCAAGTGATAATTTGAACTTTGAATAAATATTTTCTCTTCCTTATTCTTACTTTTGAAGGTGAAATGAAGAACATGTAAATATTTTGTTGAATTATTCTTTGGGTATTGTTGGGTGGCATTTTAAAATGTCATTACAGTACCACACCAACCCTGAATCATCTTTGATTTAGAAGGAAATATACTAACTCAGATTTTTCCTTTATGTTTTAAGAAGAAAATTAAAGTATTTCTAGTAACTTTTCTTTTCCTCTGCTATGCTGTGCCACTTCTCCTTTTCTCTCCTCCGTCTTCCTTGGCTGCCTGAACGGGCCATATGTTACAAGCAGACCCTGGTAACCAGGAAGGTGCTTAGATCTTCCCAGCAGTACAAAGACACACACACGCACATGTCCCTTTCTGCCTTCACCAGCGTCCTCACACTCTAAGGTGGCTGGCTTCTTCCTTGTTCTCTCTTCTACCTAACCCTAACCTGCTTGTTCTCGAAGTCATCATTTCTTGGTGTGACATTGTACTCATAATGGCATGGCATACATATTTTTTGTTTAAAACTTTTACCTTTTTGTACCTACCACATTACAATTTTATCAGAAGGTAAAGATACAGACTGGAAGCTGCCACACAGTCTCTTTTCCATTTACTAGCAGTTATTACTGCTTCAAATAAAAAGTCAGGGAAAAGAAATCACACATTTTAACAGTTCTTTGAATACTGTACAGTTAATTGCCTGCATGTTTCTAGAAACTGATTTATCCTTATCTTGAGACCATTCAAGGAAAAGCTTACTTGTAGACCAGTGCTTCAATGTGCTATTTGGGTTCATTAGCAACTGGCTTATCATATTCTATATCCACACATTCATTTGTTTTCCATAATTTGTGCTATAGTTTGACTGTACCCACAAACATAGTCATTGAAACTAAATCCTCCTCCAAGGTATTAGCAGGTGAGACCCTTTAGAAAGTAGTCCTGAGCACTCTGCCCTTATAAGGAAACTCGCCCTATGGAGGATTATTTGGAGAGTGTGTCTGTTACAAATACAAAGTGTAACCTCACTTTCCAGGTGATGTCCTGTGCCACTTCAGGGACTTTGTAGTGTTCCCACCAGCGGGAAGGCCCTGACCAGATCAGATTTCTTTACTTTGGAACTCTCAGCCCCTCAGTACCATGAGCTGAGTAAACCGTTTTTTTCTTTATAAATCACACAGTCAGTGGGATTCTCAGAAAATGGGCTAAGCTATGAAATCGTTGACAAGAGCAAATGAGTAGAGGCTGGAAGAATTTAGAAGAGCACAGAACTGAATGACCTAAATGCCACGAACAGACAGAGCATTTAGGTCGACTCTGTTAAGGGGTAAGGTGACAGACGACTAGGGAAAATTTGTAAGGTTTTAGATGGTTCTAGGTTGTGATCATCAGAATGCTGATAAATGTGGAAATGAGGAGATCCCTAGTTGGAAATTAGAGAAAAAGCCACTCTGAATAATAGCAATTGCGTGTATCCTAGGATAGTGTGGAAGGCTGAATTTGAGAGTAATGAAGAACTGCTGCAAGCAGTGTGGAAATGCCAAGCCTTTGAGCTGCTATGCTTACTTCAACCATACAGTCATGTAAGAGAGGAAAAGAATCGCTTAAAGACAACTTTAAACTTATATGTTAAGAAGGAAATGCTGTGAAAATTGGGAACCGTGAGGCCATGTCAAGGATGGAAGCTCATTCAGCAGAGAACCCCAGTGTGGTCAAGGGACTGTCTAGTAAGTGATAGGTGCCCTTCCAGAAGCCAGGTATTTACTGTCGTTACAGTGGAATCAAGGTCTTAAAGAGAGTCCAGGGATTCTTTGTGATCCCTCCATGCTCACTGCATCTGGGCCAAGGTGGAAAGACTGGTTTGAGGGAACAGGCCGTAGTGCCCTCTCTACACAGGCTTGTCATTCAGAGCTGTCAGAGAACTCTGCTCTTGCACCTCAGTACAGTATTGGCTACCCTCTCTGTGGCTTTGACACACCAAAATATGGCTGGTACTGCCACTGCTCTCCAGGGAGCTAGCTTCCCACTGTGGCAAATATTGAATACATCTGATAAGAAGAAAAGTGTTGTTTTGACTCGGTTTTTGTTGGCCCCTCTGCTTTGGGCCTGTGGTGAAGCAGCTCCCTGTGTGAAGAGAGGGTGGGAGAGCAAAGCTGAGTATCTCACGGCCAGAAAGTGGAAAAGAGAACCAGGAAGTAACTAGTGTCTTATGTTATTAAGTATATATACCCCCAGTGATCTAAGACTGCCTATAAGGCCGCATCTATTAAAGGGTTCCAATAGTTCCACACTAAGAAGCCCTATTCTTTAACACATAGACCGGATCCAAACTATAGCAGCAATATTTACATCCATATGATGCTAATTCCATAGAGAAACAGACTATAGGTTAAACATTTTTAAATATATAGGTCAACATTTTTAAATGTTTCCCAACTGCCTGGGAGGCTAGGCCAATATTGAGTAAGAATCTTTCAGTACTACTGTGTCAAGAGTTGACCACAAAGCCAAAGGAGGCTTGGGCTTCTGTTTTAGAACTCTGGGTGCCTAGCTGATGGTACTGTTTGGGGGGAAGTTCTGGTTCCCTTTGGACTATGGCCCACCTGGTTGCTAGAAGGTGATGGATGCCTGCTCTGGCCCAAATCTTTGCTTCCTGATCTGCCTAGATGTGAGAGTCTCTTCCATATACTTCTGCTGTCTCATACCCCACCATGCTGTGCTCACCTTCAGTTGTCTCTGTTGGGGATTTGGTCATACCAATGGGAACAGTAGCCAGCACAAAGGGCAGTGCTGTGCAGTGGGATCCCAGAAGCCCTAGCCCTGGGCACCATGTGGCAGCAGCCTAGAAAAGATAGTCAGCTGCAGACAGCCTGTGTTACACAACCCGGGGTCTGATCCCAGAAACGCTATGAGGGCAGGGCACCCAAGACCTTGAAGCTCCATCTAGGGCGTCATGTGATGAGATACGGAGTGAAAGATTATTCTGGAATTCTCTGACTCATGCTCTACCCTGCCGAGATTCAGACCTGTTTTGAGCCAGTAATTCCTTTGCTTTCTCATCTTTCTCCCTTTGGAATGGGATGTTTATCCCGTCCCTGCTCCACTCTTAATACGTAGATGCTTCCATCGATTCCCCAGGTTCAGAGCTGGAATGAGCCTATCTTGAATCACTGAGTGGACAGTTAATGTTTTGAGTTCCTGTTGAAATGAGTTAAGACTGATGCTTGGGATGGAAATAAATGTCATATACTTGAGGAGACCCTAAGTGTTGCTGACATGGGTAGAATGCTGAGATTTGGATATGGATTGCCTGTGCCAAAACTCAGTTGAGAGGTGGTTAGATGGTTTTGCAGGTGAGTCTTTGAGATGTAATTAATACTGAATTGGTCCCTAAGGCTGGGCTTCTACCTCAGTGGGACTTGTATTTTATCAGAAGCAGAGAAGAGTCCTGAGCCAGGACATTCTGCCTTACCATGCCATTCCTTCTAGCACCATGAGACCGGAAGAGTCTCCATGAGCAAGAAAGACCTCACCAGATTCGATAGTACTTGGCCTTGAATTTCTCAGCCTTCAGAAACCTTTGTTTGTGTGTACACATATATGTAGTGCATATGCATGCTCATGTAAGTGCATGCTCATATGTATGCACATGGCTGTACATAATGTGTAGGCATGCCGGTGGAGGCTCTAGGTGGATATTGGGTGTTTGTGTCTTCCCTCACTTACTTTTCTCTCTGTAAACGTGGAGCTTACCAACTGAGGTAGTCTGACTGGCCACTGGGCTCCCGTGTGTGCCCTTCCCTCCCAACTCCCCAGTACTGGGCTACAGATATGCCATGTTCAGCTGTTTTATGGCTACTGAGTACCCACACTTAGGTCTTCTTGCTTGTGGACACTTCACTAACTTCTCTCCCCAGCCCCAGATTACTCAGACTTGATTCACAGTTATAGTAGCAGCAGCAGCAGCAGCAGCAACAGCAACAGCAACAGCAACAACAGCTAAATGGAACCAAGTTTCAAACATACTCTTACCAATATTTGCCTAATCAGCATCTATCCTTTAATAAAAATCAACTTTCTTATTTTTATTGTGAATATTATGGGATGTTTTGAAATAGATGAAAGATTGTCCTTCATATTATTTTCTAAGTGGATTGTTAGTTTCCTAGAATCAGGCTTTTTAAAGGTTCTCATGAATGAATCTCAAAAGTCATATATCTATAGTCTGGTTTTCTTTTGAGACAGTCTTGATTTGTAGCTATGCTGCCCTTGAATTAACTGGTTAGTGCAGACTGGCCTCCAGCTTGCTGTGGTCCTCCTGCCTCAGCCTCCAGAGTACTGAGATTACAAGTTTACATTTCTAATTCACCTTAAACATCTGTTTCAATAAGAAAGGGGTTTGCAGGCAGAGGGCTTAGCAGCTAAAATAAGTGATTTTCTGTAATAATTTTGTGGTTTTTAATATTATAAGCTTAGTAAACAGGTCTAGTTAAGGGCTATATATATGTATGTATATGTATATGCATTACAGATGATATCCTGAACAGGATTATAAAATTGTATGAAAATTGGGTTTCTAGAAACGGTTACACATTTCATAGCCATCAACAACAAAAGGACAGGCAGCTGAGTGAGACCCTTACACAGAGCAGGCCTGAGCGAGCGAGACCCTTACACAGAGCAGGCCTGAGTGAGACCCTTACACAGAGCAGGCCTGAGCGAAGCTCTTACACAGAGCAGGCCTGAG
>JADRCD010160552.1:14637-27353 GCA_019843815.1 Montemys delectorum
TACACAGAGCAGGCCTGAGCGAGACTCTTACACAGAGCAGGCCTGAGTGAGACTCTTACACAGAGTAGGCCTGAGCGAGACCCTTACACAGAGCAGGCCTGAGCGAAGCTCTTACACAGAGCAGTTGTGCTCACATGGAGTCTAGTGGCCTTTGATTTTCTTTTAGGGTTACCGGTAGTGATCACTTCCTTACCAGGGGAAGCCTTCGGTTACAACCCATCCCTGTAAACTACTAGGTGCTAGATAACTTACGAACATTTCTGTAGGGAAAGGCCTGAGTTATTTGCATATGTATATACAGTCTAAAGACATGTATGCAGTTTATTTTAGCTTAAAACGCCTTATACCATAATATAAACATGTTCTGTGTTACTATAGAACCACTGTAAATACTGTTTTTAATGACAAATGCTACATTGAATAAACCAGTCATTTTCCTTTCTCAAAAATTTATTATTCCCAGATTTTTGCTACTGTGAATTACTGTGATGATTGTCTTTCTTCGAAACCAACACAAGGCTTCCTATATTTAAATCTATTTCTGTAGGCTAGAATTATAGGAGTAGAATTATCAAGTCAGAATTTGAACAAATATTTTAGGCTTCCTGATGATAATCTCAGAATGTACTATAGAAGTCTCTGTATAAAACCTCTGCTTCCACGAGAAGGTGAGAAAACACTGCTCTATTGTATTTTGCCAATATTAGCCATGCTCATTGTTAAAAAATGATCATATTAAGTTACTATGTCAGTTTCCATTTCTCTGCCATTTAGTGATTATCCTCCCCCAATTTTTTACTTAGAGTATTTTTTCTCTTAATTGCCTACTTGTCATTTGCTTATTTATCTGCTTTCCATTCTTTTCAAAATTAAACTAAATTTTTAATTTATTTTTATTGTATATGAGAATTTTGTCTGCATGTATGTATGTCTACTACATGTCCTCAGAGGTCAGAAGAAGGAGTTGGATTCCCTGGAACTGAAGTTACAGATGACTGTGAGCCACCATGTGCAGCTGGGAACCTAACCCAGGTCCTCTGCAAGAGCAACAAGTGTTCCTAACCAGTAAGCTATCTTGCTAGCCCCTGTTTTTCATTCCTAAGGGCTAAGAGGTACATCTAGTTTTCATACGTATAGCAGGACTTTCTCTGACCCACAAGCAGTAATGTCAGAGTCTTCTATAAAGTTTAAAGCGTAGGCCTTTTGCTAGGTCAGTCTCCCAGCTACTCTAAACTTAACCTGACCATTCTAGCCTACAACCCACCATGTGGCTAGCTCTTTATCTTTCTGTCCGCCCCCCAATCCATCTTGTTCCCTCCCTATCTTCTCTCTAATCGCCTCTTATCTCTTTTTTTCTCCCAGTGTTCCTCTCTATTGGAAGTTCTGGCCCCCCTACTTCCTGCCCAGCTACTGGTTGTCAGCTCTTTATTACAACCAATCTGTAGCAAGACACATCTTTTAGATTGCCTTTAGGCCCAGAGGGCTGTCTGATCTTCAAGCATCTGAGCAGATGCAGAAGGACAAGTATTTACAAATATAAGGCTGGGAATGGGTCATAAAAATGACAATACCAAGCTAGCATTTAGCTCTCTGCTGGCACTGCAACCAACAATTGAAAATACAGAGACATGCCTTCATACCGAGGTAAAAAAACGTTACCCCAACACATACCAACCTTTTATAGGTTAATTGTAAGATTTATATGTGATAGATCATCAACTCTGCAGCTGTTTAGGACCCTTGCTTTTAAGTAACTAAATGCTTAGCTTGAACTAGTGTAGACAAGTATTTAAATGGATCATAGATTTCCAGGAAAGGATGATTTATGGGATAGGCCTGTGAAGCTGGCCTCAGAATAATCTAAAGGATGCAACTATCCTTAGGATTTTCACACTGTTTTTCATCTCTGAGTCCCTTTTCATGCTGGCTTTCTTTTGTCAAGCTGAAAATCTCCCTTCTCACAGTTTCTAATTTTACTTTTAATGTCTCTGCTGCTACGTGAGAAGGACTGTCTGCTCTTTTCTCTACTCTCAAGGAAAGATCCCTGCCTCCTCAAAACAAAACAAACAAACAAACAAACCCCCAAAACTTTGGTTGCCTTAGTTTGGGGTGAGTAATCTGTTAAGCCAACTCTATTGAGTAGGAGATGATGGGCATCTCATAGGATTGTCTGGAGCTGGAAGTGTGGAAGGCAAGAGCTCTTGGCTGTAGGATCTATTCTTTTCCGAAGGGAGGTAATAATAGTTGGTAGAGAAAACATTAGGTGCTAGCTAGGTGCTGGTGGTACACACCTTTAAATCCTAGCACTTGGGAAGCAGAGGCAGACGGATTTCTGAGTTCTAGGTCAGCCTGGTCTACAGAGCTAGGTACCTAGTTCATGAAAAAGGATGTCTGTATGCCATGGTTGCTTTATGCCTATAATCCTGGCACCTGGGAGGCTAAACCAAGGAGGATCTGTACATGTTCAAGACCAGCCTTGGCTGTGTAGTAAATTCCAGGCTAGCATGAGCTTCAAAGTATCACTGTCTCAAAACATTTTCAAACCTCAGGGATTCCCAAAGAGTGTATGTACATGCTTTTCCACCCTTTAGAATTAGTAGAACATTGCTTGATCAGAAATGTGAGAGAACAAATAGAGATGTAACATACATCCTGCCATTGAAAATTATGTGATATTGAGTATAGTCATTCCTTGATATCTTGGGGTACTGGTTCCAGGGTTATACTTTGAGATAATGCTCAAGTTTCTTATGAAAAAGCACATCTTACTGACAGTGTTACCCAAGTACATCTTTCTTTAAGCTTTAGACTATATATAACTTATAATGTAAGTGCTACTGTATATATATATATATATATAAATGTTCAGTATAGATATGGATGCAGTCTGGCAAATATACATACATACATACATACATACATACATAAATACATACGTACAGACAGAAAGACATTATATGTGGAGAATCTAACCCAGGACCTGGGCATGCCAGGAAAGTACTCCATTATTCAGATATATCTACAGTCTATCAAAATATAGTGTGATATGAGAGTGGCCGAATCTACAGAACAGAGTGCAGAAAAGGGGGCCTGAATGTCTCCTAAAATATTGGAGATATTTGAAGAGCTGTTTTATATGAACAATGTCATTTCATTAAGAATACTTTAATGTAATAGAGATTTCACCTTCCCCTCAAATTGTTTTCCATTTACAGTAAACTGTTTTGCCTTCAATTTTTGTGCGTGAAATTATCTCTCCATCTTATAATAACCAAAATGCTTATTTTTATATTACAGTTAATATTCTAAAATTTGTTTCTATATTGATAATCCTAAAGAAAATTAAATTACATTTAAATTAATTAAAGAAAAATCAGTTCTTTTAATAGCCTAACCATATATTAAAGAGATAGCCAAAAATAAGTAAACAATTAAAGCAAAATAATGCCCAGAGAGTTTACATGATTGAGATATACTTCAAAAGCAATGAGGATCCAGTGCAATGCAGGATGCCTTCCCCAGCCTTGTCTGCACTGTTAGGTGTGGTATTAATATGTGGGGGAATGATTGTGCTTTAAGTAACCTTAGCAAAAGATAAGTTTCAGTAAGTAAGGATGGTATACTCTTTAGATGATATGAGTAAGTTCCACATTAATTTTTTAAATGGAAGCACGTAACATTCAAAGGGGGAACTAAATGCTTTCATTAATAATTTTGTTTAAAATGTCGCTTCTGTTCTCTGTTTCTCAGAGTGCAACGTAAGTGACTCCTTAGTGACTTCTCTGTACTCCCCTCTTTCCAGCCCTGCATTCTTGAAAGGTCGTTTAATGCTCTGCATGTACTCAGGTAGGAGTTAATTCTAGAACAGTTCAGGTGCTGCTTTTCATAACTGGCAACTCACATCCCCTTCAGAAACTTGTTTCCCAGGAGCTGAAGATTGGCTTTCCCCTTGATATTCAGGAGCTTGAGACCCTGGTAGTGTATGATTCTGAAAACTCACTACTTTATTTTTTTCAGGTTCCAAGCTCTCGTCTGTCATCTTTGATTGCTACAAAATCAGTTGGAGGGGAAGACTTTAATATAAGTTAATCTTTAGACTCAAAAGCTCGACAGAAATAGAGTGTTGATTGCAGGTAGTAAAGGCCCCACAGTTTTCTTACATTTCTTCATGTTTCACTGCGGAGTGGGGAAAAGTTAAGGGGAGTTTAAAAAGTACTTTCCTTGGGATTGTTTTCATTGTGAGTGATATTAATAGGTAATCCAAAAAAATAATAATTGAGGGGCTAATCCCATTCTCTTATGTGTTTTTATAACCCAGTGATGCTCATACAGTTTAGTTTAATCACGATGATGAGGGGAAAACTTGGAAGTAGACAGTGGTAATAAATGTGCCAGTTCTCATGGTTGCATAGGCAAGAGGCTTATAGCATAAGTCACCTGTCTCCCAGTGCAAGGTTCTCTCTGTTAGAACATGCTGTTAGTCTCCATTTTCAGGAACACTCTGACTAGATCACATCATGTCCTCCCAACCACATAGTGTTCAAATTCTGTGCAGAATTATGACTGCTTGAGAAAACTCTGTACTTAACACAGTACCTTCTGTACTGTGTCCTGTGAATTATTTTACAAAATGATGTATACGGTAAAAGTGAACACAGTGCTTTTCTAGTCATGTAATGTTTAAGCATATCAGTTCTATTTGAAGTGACCAGCCTTCTCGGGGAGTATAGCTAGAGGGCTCCACGTGTTTACATATAACATCCATCTAGGAAATATCCTGGACGATAGGACGTTACAAATTGTTTTATCAATAAAATACTTTAGACAGTTATCAAACCGTCTAACATTTTATTTTTGAGCAATGCATAATTATCTCTTCATTGTAAATAATCTAAATATTGTAGAAAAATCCCTAAAATTTTCTTGTCCATTTGTCTCAGTTCTGGTTCTGTGCCTCAGATAACCCTGTTTTAACATTGGCAAAGGTTGTTTCCAAAGTTTAGAAAGATTTTTTTCTAAAGTTTTAATTAGTATACTGTTCTGTAGTTATGTTAAAATACTATGGCCAAAAGCAACTTAACAGAAGAAAGAGTTTATTTTGCCTTACAGTTCCACAGGGACAGAATCCATACTGGACAGAAAGACAACCAACAGGCAGACTTGGCAGGAGCGGGCAACTGAGAGAGCATGTCTCAGCCACACACAGGAAACAGAGCAAACACGTACTGGGGCAAGGCTATGAACTCCCAAAGGCTTTGACCTGTGACAGACTTCCTTCAGCAAGCCTTAAAGTTCCTATAACCTCCCCAAATGCTACCACCCTTTGGGGACATACAAACTCGTGGTTTCATGGCATACTCACTGATGTGTAAGCTACCTCTTGCCTTTTCTTCTCCTTGATAAGCCTTAGCATTCTTTCCATGCCATGACATAGAAATCTGTTTTATCTACAACACTAGGATTGACTTCATCCATCACATGGATTTACTTTATTATTCTTGCTTTGTTTAGGACTCCCACTTTATTTTATTATTCTTCTAATAATAGATATGTATGGTAATATGTTGGTCATGAAGGCTTTTTCTAAATATAATACTATATTACTTAAAATATTTAAAAAGACATCTATTTTATACTAAAGTTTATGTTAAATATATATTTCACATATAAAAATTACTTATTGCAGGTGCACAAGTCATATATTTGTAACAGTTACATTTGAAATATTTGTAAACTACATAATGTCTCAAAAATAGTTCATGAGTTCACAGATATCCTGATTCTCCCAATTTTGTGTTTTGTATAGCTATGGTACAATTATAAATTACAAATTAATATTGGTACAATACTATTGACTGACCTCCAGATTTTATTTGACTTAATCATTTTTCTACTCATGCCCATTTTTTCCTAGTTTGAAGTTTAGAATGTCTGCTGTTCTTAGAGTTCACAGTTTTAGCAGCCTCTGGCAGTTTCTCAGTCCTTGCCCTCAGGACTTGGAGACTTGTGAAGAATTCTGGTGATTTCAAAGACGGTCTTGCAGTTAGTGTCTGTCTGCCATTAAATAGTTTGTATTGAGATCATCTTCGTGGGAGGAGGGAATGCCACATAGGTGAGAGCCTTTGTCAGGGTGTCCTGAGGTGTACATGCACTGGTGAGGTATTCTTGTTTTCCCGGTGTCTTTCCTCTAAACCCATTGCCTTTTATAAATAGTGTCTTAGGCAGATAACTTGAAACTGTACATGTTCTATTTTCCCTGAAACTTTCACTTATCTTTAACACAACTGTCAATAGAATTAGTCTGAAATAGTTTTTTTAATTGTGATTTTATTGTAGATATTTCTCTTTCCTTTATTCTTTCTGTATCTATTAATTACAAATCTTCTGTGAGGAAGGGGTTTCTTCTGTTTTTTTTTTTTTTTTTTTTTTTTTTTTTTTTTTTTTTTTTTTTTTTTAGATTTATTTATTATTATACATAAGTACACTGTAGCTGACTTCAGACGCACCAGAAGTGGGCGTCAGATCTCATTACGGGTGGTTATGAGCCACCATGTGGTTGCTGGGATTTGAACTCAGGAACTTCAGGAGAGCAGTCAGTGCTCTTACCCGCCAAGCCATCTTGCCAGCCCTCTTCTGTCTTTTATTTATCTGTTCAAAGGACATGCTCAGTTTTGTCTTCTGGGTTATAATCTCAGACATTCATCCTCTCATATTTGTCTCTCAATATAGAGAAAACTAGAGAGTATATTCTACTAGAGGTAGTAAACTGGAAGAAAGGGGAGACTTGAGCATCGGTGGATCCATATCCACACTGCATGAGAATGACATGAGGGCAGTTTCTGCAAAGGGAACTCCTAGATGAGTGCCAGGTCATCACGGCACACAGGAAACAGAGGGAACTGGACCACAGAGCTCCAGAAAGCCTGCCTCTTGGCAAAAAGTCAGAAAAATTCATGAGAGGGACACTGAAAACAGAGAAGAAAAAGGAGACCATTATAATTTCATCAGCAAATATTAAATGCAACCTGACATAATGTGTTCAGCATCTGAGGATGACAGGAATACTGAATGTAACTTAATAACAAGTGCTATTTTAGCAATATTGGAAAGGTGAGGAAAAGGGTTGGGAGCAGCTGTGGGTGTCTTGCAATGTCTAGGAAGATGTTTTTATTTGCTGCTCCACCACAGTGTCCATTTTCTTTCCCACTTTTGTAGCAGAATTGTTAGTAAATTTTCCCAGTTCAAAGACTTACATTGTCTAGCTTTGCTTGAAGCTAAATGTAACCATGTGCTTTAAATTCATGAGAAGTATTGAGGGGTTCATTGTGAAGATTGATTTAAAAGCATCATTCTCTTGCCGCTGCTGTTCTGAAATGGGGATGTACTGCTTGATGCCTCTGTCACCATAAGAATGAAGTAAACTTTACTCCTGCGTGGTAGACCAGCGAGTAGGAAGGGCCATGGGGTTCTGAAACAGTACATACTGTTATACCAGCGCATTTTGTTTGTTTCGGGAAAGGCCTTTCTCTGTACCCGTGACAGGTCTAAAACTCACTGTACAGAGCAACTCTGCCTCAGACTTGCTGTGACCCTCCAGCCCAGCTTCCTGAGTTTCGGGAGTATAGGTATGTGCCACCACACCTGCATGTTTCATGAGGAACTGTGTGTGTGTGTGTGCATGTGTGTGTGTGTGCGTGTGTGCGTGCGCGCGTGCGTGCGTGCATGCGTGCGTGCGTGCGTGTGTGTGTGCGTGTGTGTGCGGTGTGTGTGTGTGTGTGTGTGTGCACGTGCGTATGTGTGTGTGTGCGTGTGTGTGCGGTGCATGTGTGTGTGTGTGTGTGTGAGAGAGAGAGAGAGAGGGAGACAGAGAGAGATGATCTTCAAGTCTTATTTATATGTAGCAAAACCATTTCTTAACTGATTTGTATCTAAATTAAAATATTAAGAAATAATATGTTATTTAATAGCATAGAAATGAATACTAGTGGGAACAGGAAAAAAATGAAAGCAGTTGCCTTTGGCAGTGGGAATTGGTATAAAAGCAAATGTTACATTTTTTCTTATACTAATTTCTGTAATATTTAACATTTTAAATTATATATGTCATTAATAAAATTAAATGAACTTTTTTCTATTTTGATTAATATTTTATATTTATTTCCCACCTATAATTCTTCTCTTTTCATCTGGAATAATAACTGGTGTGGTTTTCTGCATATTTTTATATACAATAATTTCTTAGTATAGTATATATAGTTTTCTTCATCTACTTATTTTTTATTAAATTATATTCAATTTTAAAGTTAAAATTATATTAGGAAATATTGAAACATGCAGTGGTATTATTTGTTTATATTTTTAGAGTTCAAGATGCAAGCATGCAGTTAAAAAAGCAACAAAGTGAATTTCAGAGAGTACAGAGAGAATTAGGTCATGTACAACTTGAATTAAAAGTTAAACAAAAACAATCCCAAGTCTTCAGGTAAGATTATCTTTAAGAACTGAAAATTATAAAGATTAAAAACATACAGAAAATGCTTACTTTATAAATTCAAACATTTAGTAATATGGCTTCTCATCTTGAAAAAAATAGAAATAGCTTCACTTTCTTATTGTCATATCAACTGAATTGTTTTACTAATAAAATATAATTGAACAAACAGCTTATTCTGTTAACACCCTGGTTTTGTTCTTTCTCTGTAGTGCCATTTAGAATGAAAGCATAGTAGTTAATGCATTTTTGTGTGTGCAGAGTCTGGTGATCAGTATATCTGTATGCGTGCACATGTTTATGCCTGCCTCTCCTGTTCTCCATTAGTTCTGAGGCAGGCCTTCTGACTAACCCTGGAGCTGACATTTGACTCAACTTGCTGACCCCAGGCTCCATCCAGGGATGTTCAGGTCTCTGCCTCCCCTCAGCTGGGTTTCTGGCCATGCACCATCAGGCATGGATCTGAGCCGAGGGCTCACTGTTGTGTGAGAGCTCTGTCCCTGCTTAGCAGCCCCTCCACTTTCCTCTTGACTAATAGTTCTTGCTCATTTGATCTGATGGAATGGAAAATCTTTCTCTGTGATAGTACAGAGCCTTAAATTTGGGCTCTCCAGCATAAGTAATGTCAACTTCCTCCTAGAGAGTCTCTGGAAGGTTTATCGTACAGAAAGATAAAATTCAGGGTACAAAAACCAGCACCCCTCCCAAAAAACCTAGGAAATCCATGCCCTTCTATAAACTGACAACCTCTATAAAAATGATCCTTTATTTTGTGTCTGTTAACTTTTAGTACTTAGAAAAAGAAAAATGCTTTAAATTAATATGATAAATGACACAGATTCAGGATATCTAAAAAAAAAAGATGCTGAGTAAGTAATTGGATGTTGGGTTTTTTGTTTTTTGTTTTTGTTTTTTTAAGATTTATTTATTTTATGTATATGAGTACACTGTAGCTGTATAGATGGTTGTGAGCCATCATGTGGTTGCTGGGAATTTGAATTCAGGACCTCTGCTTGCTCTGGCAGCCCGGCTTGCTCCGACCCAAAGATTGATTGATTGATTGATTGATTGATTTATTCATTCATTTAAATACGCTTTTGCTGTCTTCAGACACACCAGAAGAAGGCGTCAGATTTCATTATGGGTGGTTGTGAGCCACAATGTTGTTGCTGGGATTTGAACTCAGGACCTTTGGAAGAGCAGTCAGTGCTCTCATCCGCTGAGCTGTCTCGGCAGCCCGGGTTTTTGTTTTTAATCTACTCTAAAAGCACAAACAGTTTTTAAAATCTTCTGATTCTTTAAAATGTATCTGTTAATAATCTGCTGGCCACGTACTGATAGTAAAGAATAAAGAATTGTTGAATGGATGCGTGAAGAAAGTCTGCTCATACCTTTGTGAGTGCGTGCATGTGTCTGTGTGTGTGTCTATGTACCACGTGCATGTGTCTGTGTGTGTGTCTGTGTACCACATGCATGTGTCGTCCCTTGAGGGACTATGTTCCCCTGGGACAGGTATTATAATGATTGTGAGCTAGCATGTGGATGCTGGGGAATGAACCTGGGTCTTCCGAAGAGCAACCAGTTCTACTAACCACTTATTCATTTGTCCAGTTCCCCAGATGAACATTTTTTACTATTAAAATTCTCTTTGGCCCATTTTAGAAAGTCAGTAGTGAGCCAGCAGATTAATAGCCCCAAGCAGCTCTGATTTCCAGTTGCTTGGCTCCTGAAGTATCCTTGGCCTGTGTCTGGATTACTGCATATAAAGATGTCTGGCCTATTTGGAGCTAAAATAATGAACTAGAAGACATTTGTCACTGCTGTATACTTGAGTGTACTCTCACTGTTTTCAGATTATATCTGTTGTGTCTGCAAAGGTGTTAAAGGCTTCCTTGAACTTTCAAAGTTACTTCCATAAAGCAGTGGATTATATGATCATGATAAACCACTTTTGAAAAAATGTGTTGTTGTACTTTCTTGTTTAAAAATCCTAATTTTTTGTTTTACTAATTGCAGTCAAAGATTGTCAGAATACAAATACTTCTGGAATAAGACTCTTTTATTACTTACTTTTACTAAAAGGGAACTAACAAGTATTAAATATGAAATATATGATAATTTTCAAAACTGGACTTCACTGAAAGGAGAAGTTTTTCTACAAATTAAATCTATAAGTGATACAGCCTTGGCAGGTTTGTTACGTATACTTACAGCCTAATTGCTTTGTCTGAAACTGGTACACCATAATTGTGCAGTCATAGTATTTCCTTGTCTTTTGGGACTTAGGCTCCACTTCTTAAGCTGATTACTAGTTGGTACTGTAAATAAACATTAAGTTCCTTTTCTTTCCTGTAATTCAGCAGCTATATACTGACCTAACATAAGCTACAATACATCCATTTTAAGCTATAGTCAAAAGTCTAATTACTCTTGTTAAGCACATGGATTTATTTAAATTTTTTTCTCTTCATCTCAATAGCTGGGCAGTAATATTAGATCAGCCTCAAATAATAATTATAAATACTAAATGAAAATACTCCACATTGCTGAGACCAAGCACATACATGTGGAATTGTCGAACATTAAAGATATTTAGGCTGGCGAGATGGCTCAGTGGGTAAGAGCACTGACTGCTCTTCCAAAGGTCCTGAGTTCAGATCTCAGCAGCCACATGGTGACTCACAACCACCCGTGATGAGATCAGTCGCCCTCTTCTGGTGCGTCTGAAGACAGCTACAGTGTATTACACCGGAAGTGAGCAGGGAGGGAGCGAGCAGAGGTCCTGAGTTCAATTCCCAGCAGCCACATGATGGCTCATGGCCATCTGTTCAGCTATAGTGTACTCATACACATAAAATAAATAAAATAAATCTTTTTTTTTAAAAAAAGATATTTAAACGGTGAAAAATGCCAGTCTGAAAAGGCAGCCTGGATCATGACATCCCTGTGAGTGTTGGAAAGGGAGAACCAGAAAGCAGTGAGCTGTGACTGACAGGGGTGAGGAGCAAGGAGGAATAAACACATGATACGCTGAGGAATTTAAAGATAGGAAAATTATTCTCTAAGATGTGTAGTGGCACATCATTATGTATTTGCTAAAATTTACAGGACATATAATATCAAGAGTGACGTCTAGTATAAATGGTGAGCTCTGGCTAAAAATAAAATGCCACAGTTGTCTTGAACTAGATATACCACTGGGGTACAGGATGTCAGTAGGGGAGGAGGTTGGGGTGATGTGAGGCAGGAGGCATGTAAGAACTCTCTGTTTTTCCTCACTTTTACTGTGAACCTAAAACTGCTTTAAAGGATGTTAAGATTATTTTAAATATTGAAAAGACTATGGAACTTGCTACATTCCTTTCCTTTTTTATTTTTTAAAGGCCAATAGACTGAGGTCAGGATACTGTTTATTCTGAGTAAAAGCAAAAGGTATGAAAAAAAAAAAAATGTGTTCTTTTAAACCTGAGCATGAGAGGACAGAGATCAAGGCAGACCCAGCCTCTGGGAAGAGCCAGGTGCAGAGACAGTGGGAAAAGCAGATTCTGCATGGAATGAATGCTTTCCCAATCTCTGGCTTCTCTCTGGAGTACATGTGTACCAGGAAGACTGAGCAGCCCATCTAAGACAAAAAATAATCAGCACTTTCCCTGGGAACAGCCTGTATAGTTTGAATGTAGTTAAATTAACTGCTCATTAAACCAGAGCAGAACCAACTAATCAACCAACCAAACAAAACACCCCTAAATAAATAAAAGAAAAGTACATACATGAATGGTTTACTCAGAATATCTGGTACCATTTGGGTGCCTGGGGCCCAAGGAATCTAGAAAGGGCTATGCATGCCTTGAAACTAGAAACTAGTTACAGATAGTTGTGAGCCATTCTGTGGGAATCAAATCTGAGTCCTTCGTAAGAATAATCAGTGCTCCTAACTGCTGAGCCATTTCTTCAGTCCCCTTAATACTCTTCGGAGGAAGCAAAATGGAACCCAGTCTCCATAAGGTACCACCTACACTGTTCAGTACACAATCCCAATACCTTAATATTTCTGGGAAGAAATATTAAAAAATATGGTCCATATCTCCCCAGAGTCGGTCCAGAGCAAATCTGAACTGCACTGGATACTTTGTGGAAGGCATACCTCTTCCTCTCGTACCTACTATGAAGGTACACCCCTTCCTCTCGTACCTACTGTGAAGGCACACCTCTTCCTCTCGTACCT
>JADRCD010160552.1:30738-42186 GCA_019843815.1 Montemys delectorum
CATACACATACACACACATACACATACACATACACACACATACACATGCATATGCATATACACATACACATACATATACACATATATACATAAGTACATGTGTATTTTAATATATACATATATATTCATTTTAAAAATCAGAGAGTTCAGGTAAGTAATGATCCATCTTAGGGCTTTGGAAGCAAACTAAATCAAAAGTACTAGATGGGAAGAAGTTATAAAGACCAAAGGAGAAACTAATGAAATAAAAGTGAAAAAAAAAATAGGACTCAGTCAAATAAGGATTT
Organism: Montemys delectorum; assembly: GCA_019843815.1. Taxonomy (NCBI): domain Eukaryota; kingdom Metazoa; phylum Chordata; class Mammalia; order Rodentia; family Muridae; genus Montemys; species Montemys delectorum. The sequence continues at coordinate 31,026 of JADRCD010160552.1, forward strand.
GGGTTAAATATGGTGGCACACGGGCACATCACATCTCTCAGAGTTCCAGGCCGTCCTGGCTTATGCTGCAAGCTCCAGGCCATTACATAATGAGACCCTGTCTAATAAAAAAAATAAAATAAAATAAAGACAATTAAAATAAATAATTGTTTAGCTTAGTCAAGAGAAACAGATAAAAATACCCAAATTAATAAAATAATAAAGTTAGAAATGAAAAGCATTACATTAGAATAAAAAGCAATGAAATTCAGGGTCATAAGGACATACTTCAGAAACATATATTCCACTAAATTGGAAAAACTTGAAATTAATGAATTTATAGACATGTCTGGCATATCAAAGTGAAACCAAGAAGAAGTCAGTTATTTAAGTAGAACTATACAAAAACTAATGAGATTGAAGCAGGTTTAAAAACATTTAAAAAGTCTCCCAATTCAAAAAAAAAAAAAAAAAAGTGCTTAGGTCCAGATGGATTCACTGTAGAATTCTACCAACCTTTAAAAGAGGTAAAACTAGTGCTGCTCAAGTTCCATAAAATAGAAGAAACATTTGAGAATAAGTCAATATTACTTAGTACCAAAAGATACAAATAGATACAAACACAACAAATCTCCCTGATAAGAGAACCAGTCTTCCTGATAAATATAGACCAAAAAGAAAATTCTCAATAAAATCTTGCAAACTTTAGACAGGAACACCTGAGAAAGAAATCTGTTCCAGAAATGTAGGGATGGCTCACCAAACACAAATCAGTAAGTGTAACATACCACATAGGTAAACTCAAGACCAGAAACCACATGATCATTTCATTAGATGCAGAAAAAGCCTTTAACGAAATGTTTTCATGACAAAATGGCGGTACTAGGGATTGGGGGACATAACATAACATAGCTGAAAGGTGATATGTGATAAAGCTAAGCCAACATGGTGCTCTAAGGGGAAACACATGAAACTTTGTCATTCAAACCAGGAACAAGACCCTGCTGCCACTTCCCCTACTCCCAGTCCATGTAATGCCCAGTCTCAGAGCCATAAGACAAGAGAAGGAAATGAGCCAGATACAGAGAAGCCACAGAACCCTTATTTTCAGGAGATATAACTACTCAGAAGAGACTCTAAAGACATCTCCAGAAAACTCCTATAATTGATGAGCACTTTCAAAGGTGGCAGGATACCAGATTAACATGCAAAACTCAGCAGTGGCCTTTCTATAGACCAATTACAAACCCACTGAAAAAGAAGTCAGGGTCGTGACCATGTGCACAATAGATTAACAAATCTAACACTGGAATAAATCTAAGCAAGGAAGTGAAAGACCTCTATAATGAAAACTTCCAAAAGCTCTGGAGGAAGACATTAGATGGAAAGACAAAGGTAAGGGCTGTAAAAAACCAAACTGATGAACTCTGTGACTAAGAACACCTGCTCATCAAAGGATGTCATAAAACCGAGTGTGATGGATAGCTGTCCTAGAGGGAAGCATTTCAGGTTCACAAAGTGGAACTGCTAATGCCCTCCCACCTCTTAGGATTTATGTTTCAGCTTACATGTCTCCTCCTCCAAGAGATCTTTGCAGATTATCCTGAAGCCTTGTTTGTCTAAACTTCCTCATCCTTTGCCACATACTAAATACTATGTGTCACTATGGGGAGTGTTGGTGTCCATTTCTTGATTTTTGTTGTTTCCTGTCTGTCCTCTGGCACTAGGCTGTAGTTTCTTTGAGAAAAAGCTCAGGGCCTTCTCGCAAAGCTGGAAGGCAGAAATGCACACACGAGGACTGCAGACTCAGTTCTCAAACAGGAAGGGAGTGCGCCCAAGGAAGACACAGGTGTACGCAGCTGAGATCTTGCTATAGTAAGAGGTTTCTTTCCCTTCTTGCTCACTACTATCATTCCTGATCTCAGCCCCAGGGCACAGGTGTGCCCACTGAGACAAGTAGGTACAAACCCTGAAAGGTGCTGATGCCGGTCTTTTTACAGCTGCCTTGAATGCATTTCAAATCTAGCAGAAGTTCTAGTGGATACAAGAACAACTTTCACATCGTCCAGATTTAGAAAAGAAATTGAATATAATATCCTCCAAAGCCAAGGCCGAGAAAGCCCGACAAAGTCGCACGGCTACTGTCCGGTACGGTAGCCGCCAGGCGCATGTGGCCATCAGCATTTGAAATGTGGGCTTAGCTTCTTAGTGAAGTGAGACACTTTAGATGACTGAAGTTAAATACACCATTAAAATTAATTTCAAAGCTTCAATAGGAAATTTAAATTAACTCGTATGGTTTTGTAGTATATATTGATTGCTTCAGTGGATATGGTTAGTCTAAATTAGCAGTGAGGTGAATTGTTCCACACTTTAAAACTACAACTATTATAATTCTAGTTTGATATTTACAAGATGATAAAAGTAATATGAATTGAGGCAGGGGTCCCTTTGTCTGTCACTTTCCCCCTCCAACCTCTCTCTCTCTCTCTCTCCCTCCCTTCCTCTCCCTCAGCCCATAGCCCAGATTGGATTGAAACATGTTACCTGCATTTAAATGCTCATAACAGATTCTTTTTTTTCATAATAGCTCGAAACTGGAAATAGTCCAGAAATCTTTCTGTGGGTGCTGGACAAACAGTACTATATCTATCCTATATGATAGAATCAAGGAAAAATTTCCAGAATCTTTTTTTTTTTTTTTTTTTTTTTTTTTTTTTTTTTTTTGCTTTTTCGAGACAAAGTTTCTCTGTATAGCCCTGGAACTTACTTTGTAGACCAGGTTAGCCTCAAACTCAGAAATCTGCATGCCTCTGCCTCCCAAGTGGTAGGATTAAAGGTGTGTGCCACCACCGCCTGGCTCAAATTTAAGAATCTTTTCACAGGGTTCTTTTTTTTTTTATGGTTTGAGAATTTCATAACTCATAGTGTGTTTTGATCAAATGTCCTCTCCCCTCCAGTCCCACTGCTCTGCTCCTCACCACTGTCCTTGCCCAACCTCAGGGTCCCAGGGGCCAAATCCCTAAATTAAACTGACTCTCTCTCCCATAAGGACCAGCACTTGACAACAGTTCCCCAGCTTGGATGGGACTCCGTAGCTCCCATTCATGCTGTGACCTTGTCTGTCTTGACTGTGTATGTGATCACAGCCACTGTGACTTCATGTGTACAAAGGCCCCGTTGTATGTTTTTGGTAAATACTTTTAGCTTTCTGAACTTTTCAACAGCCTCTTCGGCTACAGTTCCTGAGCCTTTGAGAGAGGGGATATGACAGAGATGTCCCACTTCGAGCTGAGCTCTCCAGTCTCTAACTCTCTTCACACTGACTAGTTTGGGGTCTCTGTATAAGTCACTATCTATTTAAAAAAGCTCCTCTGATGAGGGTTGAGAGGAGGCACATAGAACTTAGCAGTCTATTACTACATCAGTTTAGCATAGTAATAGGTTCTCCCCTAGGGTCTGTGACCTAGCCAGCCACAGGTTGGTTGATTGGTTTGTTTTGGCTCTGTTAATGGTACCAGGCATGAATTCTGCCTTGTGGATTGGGTTTAAATCCAGTCATACAAAATGGTTGTCTCAAAACCTCCCTTATTGTTCTTGACATGATGCCATTGTTGGTATAAGCAGAGAGCTGAGAATGATTATGACAGTAAAGAGCGGGAATGAGCTTAATGGTATCCCAACAATCCCATATTTGGACTGTGGTAGTAATTATGTGAAGCTATGTGTCCTGGGTGGGTTTTTTGTCAACTCGGCACTGTAGGGTCACCTAGGAAGAGGGAACTTTAGCTGAGGAATTGCTGTATCTCATCAGCCTGGCCTGATTTCCTTGATTGTTGGTTGATGTGGGAGGCTCCAGCCCACTGCCGGCACTCCTACTCTTAGGGCAGTGGGCCTGGGTTGTGTAAGAGAACAGGGTGAGCCAACCTTGAGGAGCGAGCCTGGAAACAACATTCCTCCGTTCCTCACTTCAGTTACTGTCTCCAGATTTGTATTTGAGTTCCTGCCCTGAGTTACCATTGTGATGGGCCGCCAACTGTAATCTGAAATACGCCTTTTCTTCTTCAAACTGCCTTAGGGTGTGTATCACAACCATAGAAAGCAAACTAGAATGCTGTTGTTGTGCTAAAATTGCATTGAACAAGCACTCGTACACAAATGAGTTTTGCACAGCTGGTTAAATCTAAATGCTTCTCTGGGGAGTAGAGTGAAGGGGAAATGGAACCTTCCTGTACATCTATTTGTAACTGTCTGTAAACTATTTCAAAATAAAAGGGGTTTTAAAAAAAAATCAATGTACTTTTGTGTTATTCCTCCACTTAATACCTATAGTTTTAAAGGCCTTTCCTATTATTGTAATAAAGTTTATGAACTAATGGTCACACAATGTAACACTGGATTTCCCTGATAATAAGGTTCTGGCGCTCTTGTAATCGTATAACTCAGTACAATTGTATATTCACTTGCCTAAGCTCAGGGCTGCAAAGAAGAGAAATAAATCTTAATAAGATAAAGAAATTGATTTGTATGAGATTAGTATTTGCTTTAGCTAATCCATTTTGTTGGTGTTCAGTGCTAAGAATCAGACCCAGGACCTCACATGTATGTGCAGCATCCCACCACCAAGCTACACCCCACCCCCAAGTATCTTCTCTTTTCACCCCTTCTCAAGGCAGGGTTTCTCTGTGTACCCCTCACTCTCCTGGAACTTTAGACCAGGCTGCTTCAAGCTGCCTGCCTCAGCCTTTCAAGTGCTGGGATTAAGTGTGTATCCCCCACCAGGGACTTTCTCTCTCTCTCTCTGTCTCTCTGCCTCTCTCTCATGTTTGTGAGTATCCTGTTACTATCTTCAGACACACTAGAAGAGGGCATCAGATCCCATCACAGATGGTTGTGAGCCACCACATGGTTGCTGGGAATTGAACTCAGGACCTCTGGAAGAGCAGTCAGTGCTCTTAACCGCTGCGCCATCTCTCCAGCTTCGAATCTCTTGACCTTTTAGAAATCAAGTACAAAATTATGTTAGAGTTCAGTTTTAATATAAACAAACAAACAAACAAACATAAATTTGATGACATTAAGAATGAAATAAACATAATTTATATTGCTAAAATTTGGGGGGGGGCATATATGATTGTTTAACCTAGTCTGACGTTGAAAGCTTATTCAGATCAAAATGCCTACCTCCAACATGAAACTGAAGCAAGAGGATGTTCAAATCCTGGCATATTAGCAAGCAATTGAAGCTCTCCTCTACTAGAAGCCTTTATGCATTTAACATCTGGTACTTCTAAGGCATGATGGCAGAAACTACAGGAGAATAAAATAGGCTGTTATCTCTGGCCTAGATTAACCTATATATACTAGGTCGTATGGTTACGTGTGATCAGTGCAAAGTAAGTGCGCAAATTGGTGTGCAACATCTAGGTTGGCTCAGAAAAGGTTTCTGTGATGGGGCGGAAGATAGCTATGCAGACCAGGTACATGAGGATGGGATTATTCTTTAGGTTGTGCTGAAACAGAGAAGTCTCAGTTTAGGTACAGTAACCAGTATTGGTTGACCTGGTAGGGGTCATAATTCTGGATCTTGGATTGGGACAAATAATTGACAAGCATGAATGTATATGATGGCAAAATGTAGGATTTTTATGATAACATCATGAGCAATTGATAGAGGAGCATTTGGCTCATCATAGTTAATTCACCTTCGCTGAGTTTAATTTCCTGATACCATGCTGGAAATGTTTTAGTTCCTGTTAGTTCAGAAAGCTTGCCGTACTTTTCCATGAAGACATGGAAATAGACTATATTTCACAAATAAACTTTTATTGCAGATTCTGCCTCTTAATGTCAGAAAGAAAGTCACATTGACATTAGTTATTTTAGAGACGCTAGTGTTCACTAACGGAATCAGCCAGCTAAACCTAAGCAGAGCCACTTTGGCAGATCATAAATAGGTGGCAGCATGCGTGTCCTACTCAGCGGTGTCACTCTGACTTAAACACGGGCAGGTGTTACAGTATGGGACAGTGTATTCAGTGTACCCAGCAGCCTCTGTGGCTGTAAAAATACCCAGGGAGCGTTTTTTTTCTTTCTTTTTTTTTTTTTACTTGTCCGACTTTTTTAAGCTGCATTGTTTTCTTCTACAGCTTGGTATTAGGAGTGTGTTGGTGATTACTCTCATAGAAACAGGCTCATAGCCATACATGTTTATAAGCAGATTAGCTCTTCTCCGTGGGTGAAATGCCAAGAATGTAACTATTGGGCAGTGGTAGAAACACACCTTTGATCCCTGCCATTTATTTATTTGGGTTTTCTTCACTGAAAAGGAACTAAAAGAGAAAAGTTACTGGGACCCCTTCTCCAGCCCCAGGCAGTGGTTGATGCTGCTTTTTCTTTCCCTCCCAGACATGCTTTGTTCCCATCTAAAGAGCACTTCCTTTTCTTCTTTGGACCACATTCTCCTGCTCTTTCTCAGTGATTGCTCACTCTCTCACTGTCTTGCTCTCTCATGTCTCTAGGTCACTATGTCCCCTCTCATTGGCCTGAAAACTTGCTATGCAAACCAGGCTGGCCTTGAATTCACAAAGATCTGCCTGCTTGGCCATCTCAGATGCTGGGGTTAGAGGTGTACGCCTGCCAGCCTGGCTGGCTCCCATTCTTGGTTGTACTCTGCGCCATCCCTTAGGAGAGCCTCTCTTCTGTGACCTGCTGTCATCACCTGCTGGCCACCTTGCCTGCGCTCCCAGGTCCGTCCAGTGGGTTTCCACTTCGAGCTTTCCTTTCACGTGTGGGTGTAGTAACCTCCCGAGAGCCATAAGCTAAGCTGACATGATGAGATAGCCAGTCACACCTGAACCCACTACACAGCTTAAGAGGGGCTAGCCAAAGAAGGCAGCGGCTTGTAATCTTCACAGAAAACTGCCCAGAGTTTCAGGTAGGCTACACCCTTATCGATATAATTAGTTGTAGTTGTACTGTGTGTGTTTGCTACCTTAGTGTGGTGGCTTATGTTGGCAGTGCTGAAGACATTGGTAAATGGAAAATTTGATAATTTTTCTGATGGATCATGTACTCTGTGGCTTTTCCAGGAGGTTACAAGAAATTAGGACATTGAAATGTAAATTGAATCGTAAAAGGCCATTTAAAAATTAAATGGAGCGAGAGTAATAATATTGAATTGCTACAGTAAATTCTGGTTTCACTTTAGGGGACAGAGTATCATTAGAATCCTTAAAATATATTCGTTAAGTATTAAATACCTTCAGCCCGCAAGTTTGCTGGTTCTAGACGTTCCATCCTTCCAGCCCTTTCCACACTTAACCCGCCTAGAATTAGGCCAGTTGCCATCTTAGAAATGCTACCCAACCAGCTCATGCTGTGCATTTAAACTTGCTTTTTCTATCATACAACATCAACAAAACCTAGATCACCCCACAGGTATTAAAAAATTTCATATTTCTATGAGAATGTAGAAGAAGCTTGCGTTACAGTTTAGTATAATTTAAGGCTTTAAAAAGTACATTGTTTATCAACCCAGCCCTGCTCCTCCTTCCTTTCCAGAACTTGCTAACTTTCGGCTAGGAGCCATATGCTCAGAAATGCCATCACATTTTCACATATTTCCTAAAGGAAAATCAGTTTGTAGAGGAACGTGATTTAATGTCTCCCGTTGATAATCTTTGTATTTTCTTTACAGAGATAGATATGTTAAATAAAAGTCTGACAGTGTCCCAGAGAAATAAGGTGTGCCTGGAAGAGGAAATGAAAAGTCTCAAATTGTTGTCGGACGCCGCCATATTGAGGTCTCAGCAGATGGAGGCATCCAAACAGCACGAAGTGAACTTGCAAGCCAGGTGCTATGAGCTGCAGAAGGACGCACTAGGTAAAGAGAACCTTCCCGATGTTAGCGACTGGCTGGAACTCAGACACATCTGCTTGTTCCTGAGATCCTAACAGTCTTGTGCTAATTAACTTGTCTGCCAATAAGTCTAATAGTAACAGTGATAATTGTGTTTTCTGGGCGGGGGGTGGGGGGTGGGGGTGGGGTAGGGGGGGTGGGGGGGGGAGGGCGGGGGGGGAGGGAGGGGGGGGGGGGGGCGGTTATGTTCACCTTTGCAATCTTGCCATTTAAAGAGGCAGGACTAAGTGGGTATGTGAGAGACTTCTGAAATACAAGGCAAGATTTCATCAAGACACAGTGGAATTTACTTTGCCGATTCATTATTGCTAGGGGATTGTTGGCTTTGAGGTAGTAAAGGAAAACAGCATTTGGTGTTGTGTAAGATGAATTCAGATTTTATTTTCATTTTTAAATGTTTTACTTCTAAAACTTTAATAGCTTATGGAGAAAAGTGTTAAGGTTTTCAAAATTTCATCTTGAGTATAAAGCTTAATTGTAATATTTTTTATAATTTTTTTGTGATAAACCACATGACCTTAAATGTACCATTTCAAGCATTTTTAAATTATTTAGTTCAATAATGTAAAAATATCTTTACATTTTCTGCAGTAGCTGTGTGGTACTTTTTCACATTGCAAAAGTGAAAATTGATAGCCACTGAGCCTCTGCAGCCTTTGCAGCCACTTGTCCACTTTGTCTCTGTGAGTTTGACTCTTCTAACGTTGTACACGAAAGTGAGGCGATACAGTGTTATATTTTTGTGTGTCAGAGGGATTACTCAGCATAGTGTCATCTGTGCTGTGTTAGAATTCCCTCGAGTCCTGACTAGCCAGTGGTCCATAGTGTTTGTAGGCAGTCTTGGGTTACACCTCTTCCCCACTTCACACGGGGCTGTGGAGAAGACGATATGCAAGTGTCTCTTTGAGCCCTTCTTCTGGATATTCCGATAAATACTCAGGCAGGACAGCTAGGTCATTTGAGCAATACTGTTTCCCTAGTGACCATATCACGTGCCACTCCCACCATAATGGTGCCAGGTTCCCTCTCTGCACCTTAAATATCATTTCAGGATTTGGGTGGTCATGTGGTATCTTCCATATGGAATTGTCTTTTGTGTCCTTTGCCCATTTTTAATATGTAGCTACTTTATATTTTCACTGTTGAATTATAGAAGTTTCTCATAAATTGTACAGCTTATTATGCATGCGACTTTTCCATGACATAAGTTGCCTTCGAAAACCTATTTATTGTTTTCTTTGAGACTCAAACTTTTTTCTAGTTCAATTGGGCTCCCTCCTGTGTTTTGCTTTTGTTGGCCATGTGCTTTATGTCATAATCAAGAAATCATTGCCAAATCCAGTATTCTAAAGCTCTTTCTTTCCTTTGCTTTTAAGACATGAATTTTAGACAGTTTGGGAATAAATCTAACAAATAGATATTTCTATCTGGAAGTATCAAAAATTGTTTTATCAAGATAATGATTGGGGACTGGAGAGTTGGCTTAGCAGTTAAAAGCACTGACCACTCTTCCAGAGGTCCTGAGTTCAATTCCCAGCAACCACATGGTGGCTCACAACCATCTGTAATGGGGTTCAGATGCCCTCTTGTGGTTTGCCTGATGAGAGCGGTAGTGTACTCATGTACATTAAATAAACAAATAAATCTTAAAAAAAAAGATAAAATCAGTATTTTAGAAAGATTGAACTGTAAAGTAGTGTGTTATGATGGGATGAACGCATACTCATGGAAATCTACAGTGTTAGGAGAAAAAAATGAGTTGTATATACATTCAGTATTTAGTAGTACTGTGAAGTCAGAAAAAATGTAAAATTTAATAAAAATTATAATTTTTATGTGTGCATTTTGTGTGTGTGTGTGTGTGTGTGTGTGTTTGTCTAGGGGATCAATTGTGTGCCACAGTGTATATGTGGAGGTTAGAGGACAACTAAAGTTGGTTCTATTCTCCTACTGTGTAGGTCCTGGAGTTCAAACTCTAAGTAATCTGGCTTGATGCCAGGTAAATACCCTCTTGCTAGTCCAAAAAACTGTAATATATAACACTGATCAATTATTTTTATTTTATCTTTAAGTTACCTACTTAAAGTTGACTTATTGAAGGTTCTCTTGATAACATTTTATTTTGTTGGAGTTGAGGCTGACCTGGAACTCATGCCTTCTTGCTTCAGCCCCCTGAGTGCTGGGATTCCAGATGTGTGTGAACGTTACAGCCTCTCTTAATCATTTTGTTTGTTCTTAAGTGCTGGGATTAAAAATGGCTACCACCATCCCCAGCCTTCTTTTAATAATTTTAGAGAGCTGTTTGCATAGCACAGATGTTAATTGTTTTATATATTCAGTTTTTCTAAAGTATTTTTATGGACTTTTTATGGTATCATTATATCAGAAATTTGTATTTTAGTATAACCAATGATCTTTTATTCTTTCTGATTAGTCTTAGTTAAAACATTCCATACCATGCACAGCTTTTTTGGGATCCTTTTATTTTTTATTTATTTTATTTTTTTTCATTTTCCAGACAAGGTTTCTCTGTGTAGCCCTGGCTGTCCTGGAACTCTCTCTGTAGACTATGCTGGCCTCGAACTCAGAAATCCACCTGCCTCTGCCTTCCAAGTGCTGGGATTAAAGGTGTGCGCCACCACTGCCTGGCTTTGGATCCTTTTATTTAATATCTTTTTTTTTAATGTGATATGAGATTCAATGATCTAATGTCACTCTTTCCCTACTGTATTAGTATTACATAGTAATTAAATCAACATTTTTAACCACCTAACATGTTTAAATTTCTTGTGCATTAGTATCTATTTCTGCATTTTGTCTTCTCTTGTAGTAATTCATTTTATATGCCATTAATGTTGATTTTTAGTAGGATGCCTTAGTAAACTATTCTTACAATCAGTAATTTTTTTCTACTATTCTTTCTTTTAAATATATTTTCTACGTAGTTATTTTTCCACTTAAACCTTTTATGTGTGTGGGAGGGATATGCACATGTATAGAGATAACAGGTCAAAGTTCAGTGTATTCCTCAGTTGATTACCATCTTAGTTTTTAATTTTTAATTCTTTTTTATAGTTACTTATTTAATTTATGTATATTAATGTTTTGCCTGTGTGTGTGTATGTGCACCAAGGGTAATGCCTGGTGCACTCCAAGGTCAGAAGAAGGATTAGATCCTCTGCAGATGGGTTACATACAGGTGAGCCACACTGCCAGGCATTAGATCCTCTGCAAATGGGTTCCATACAGGTGAGCCACACT